>OY856409.1:1960359858-1960669858 GCA_963693085.1 Alisma plantago-aquatica | reverse complement strand
TGTATATGCACTGATCAAATTGATTAGACAGAATGATATCTACCCCAAATATCAATTATATGGAACTTTTGTCTAAATTGAAAGGGATAATTAAATCTAAGGATGTATATGTCCAAATGGAATTAAGTAACAATCCCCATCCTAACCAATCATCACCATAAGGGGATCATAAATGAGGAAGGGTGACTTCTCATGTATCTAAGTTTAGACTGTGTTAGACTATATGGTTGGGTTAGACTCACACATTTGTAGTTGTGTCCGCTAGGTGGTTAGGAGTTCCAAAACCATAATAGTTGGTTTCTCTCTGTATTCCCTCCACTCTACCTTCACTCTAGTTCAGTTTTCTCTCTTCCCTCTCTTGGTCTCCCTCCCTTAACTTGTTGGTGATGGAGGTGCTCACATTCTGAAGAAGAGCATCAAATTATGTTCAAGTTGGAGGCTAGGTAAGTTGATCATGTACTTTGGCATCTTTCCTAGATCTTAAGGTACAAGTGATATTGAATTTTATCTCATGAATTTTGTTTCATCTTTTCTCCCTCTATATTGTAACCTCATAATATGCCATCATTGAGACTACCTGAGAGATGGCATGATCATCACTCATCCTTTCTCTATTACAATATCAAAAATTTGATTACAAATAAATATTTATGGTTGGGCGTTCTGATGCATTTAGTTTATTCACCAACCTCCAAAAATAGTTTCTTCAATGATGTACCTAAATTTTTTTTTTGGAAATAGGTAAATGCATTGCCAAAAGAGGGTTTATAGCGACGCTATACTGTACAAAATAGACCATAAAAAGTGTACGGGGCAGGCTCTACAAAATGCCCCAGTAACATTTGGCTATGGGACTTAGTCCCTTGTCAAGGCCTTTTTTAGCCTTAACAACATTACAAACATCTCTAGAAACTGAAAGAAAAACATCAGTACTTGGCGCACAACCATGGTTAAGATTGTTCCTTTCTTTCCACATATTGAAACATATGCAGGAGAGGCATAACCCTGTAAAAGCTCTCTCCTTCTTGTTGGCACAATTAGCCTTGAGTTTCTCCATCATATCACTGAAGCTATGGGCTGTAAGATTGCCCCATCCATTCTTTAGCTACATCAACACCCACAATCGGTTGGTTTTGCTACAACTGAAGAACATATGTTCATGGGTTTCATTCTCAACACAGAAAGTACACTTAGGATTGGTGGGTTGTCCGCATCGAATAAGCCTATCCTTTGTCAAGGTTTTGCCGAGAATCACCTTGTAACTGACAATGCTCCATTTGGGAATATGCCCTTTACCCCACAACAGGTTGTGCCAATGGACATCGTCACCTATAGGGGTATGGATCCATGGTTTCTGTTGCCCAAGCAGCTTGAAGAGACCGGAGTCATCCACACAATACAGATGGTGCACTTCGTTCCAGGTTTTGCACATTGCTTCCCAAGTTCTAGAGGCATTGGTATGACCAATGGGAGTACTACCATAGTGCAATCTCATCCAATTGGTCCACACACCTTCTTTCTCAGTGAGAAATCTATCAAGTCTTCTTAGATGACCAACTTTAACAATGTCTTCAACTCTAGTAACATTCAGTCCACCCTTCCTGTAGGTTTTAGTGATCGTTTCCCATTTCACAACATGGTTTTTGCCGCCCAAAATGAAGTTAGTCATCTGCTTGGTAAGGTTGTATATGGTGGGGTTCGATAAGTTGCATACCTCACACCAATATCGAATCATGCTAATGATAACAGATTTTGTTAGCATAAGTCGTCCAACCATCGACATATGGGTCCCAATACACCCCTTAATCTTTTCCTTGACTTTTTCCATGCATGAATGGTAGTCCTTAGCATAACCTCTACCTCCGACGATGGGAGCGCCAAGGTATCTAGTCGGCAGGTGACCTCTGCTCATACCTATTGCAGTTTTGAGCCGTCCCTCCTGCTATTACATGATTTTGATAGATATATGCGGGATTTTATATCACTGATATACAAGCCTGTGATTTTGCTGAAGAATTGAAGAAGCTTTTTGAATTCACGTAGCCTGTTGGCATGCCCAGTAGAGAAGATCATCACGTCATCGATGAATATTAGGTGCGTTTTGACTATGGTCCCCCTGAATCTTGCACAGTTTGATTAGATTTCTGGCCTCAACAACTTTGATCATTGTGGTCAACCCCTCCATGACCAAGGTGAAAAGGAGAGGGGATAGGGGGTCCCCCTGTCATAGGCCGTTAGAAGCTTTGAATATACCTACTAGACCCCCATTAAGGAGGATGGAGAAGGAAGTTGTAGTGACACACTGTTTAATGATGTTGATCCATCTTCTAGAAAAACCCAAGGCAATCATAATATCCCACATAGTGTCCCACCGTACATGATCATAGGCTTTTATCAGATCGATCTTGACATAGGCTTTGGCACTAGCATTCTTGATCTTGAACCCTGTGAGAAACTCTGTGGCTAGGGAGCACAATCCGAGATTTTCGTTCCTTTCAAGAAAGCACATTGTTCCTCAGAGATCAAGTCAGGAAGGATGGTCTTTAGATGATTAGATAAAATTTTAGCCCAATTCTTATAGACAACAAAGCAGCAAGCAATGGGGCGATAATCACTGACGATTCTCACGTCTTTCTTCTTTGGGATTAGCTTGATGAAAGTGTGATTAGAAGCCCTCACCATATTACCACCTTGCATCAACCATTTCATAGCCTTGGTTATGTCCTCCTTGTTATGGTCCCACATAAAGTGGAAAAATCTGCTGTTAAACCCATTGGGCCCTGGTGCTTTACTTGCATTTATATCAACACAACTCTCTATACTTCAGCCTCTTTAATGTCTACACACAAAGCCTCATTCATTCTAGCATTGACTCTGACTTGGGGGTAGATATCCTCATCGAAGTGTCTACTATTGTCTTTATGGTGGTTGTACAGTGTCTTGTAGAAAACCACCACTTGGTTGGCTATGTCTTCTCTGCTATCAACGAGCTATCCATCGGCCTTGATGAGGTGATGGATGGTCTCCTTCATCTCTTTCTTCCTGACAGCCACGTGGTAGGTTTTAGTATTAAGGTCACCATCCTATAGCCATTTCATCCTACTTATTTGCCACATGAAGATCTCCTCGGCTTTGAGAAACAACTTTAGTCTTTGTTACGCCTTAAGCTAGCCTTCAACAATATCATCGTCATCTGGGTACTCTCTCACTTTCGTAGCTGCCTCCTTGTAGTTTTGTTTCACTTGTATAGTCAGTTTTTTAGGTTAACCACTTCCTTGGACCACTTCTTTATTTTCTTCTTGTTGTTCTATAGCTTCTTTATGACAATATAGAGCGTGTTCCCCTCAATCTCCTCATCACATGATTCCCCTTCCAATGCTTTGAAACCTTCCCATTCACACCACCAATTGCAAATTCTGAAGGGCCTAATCACTTTAGGAGGGTTAGTGAGGTTCAACTTCATCCAACTATGATCGCTGAGTGGATCATTGCCGTGCTTGATCACTGACCTGGGCCATATCTTTAACCATTACTCATTGACAAGTCCCCTATCCAATTTGATAGATATTCTTCTACCTCTTCATTGTTTATTAGCCCATGAGGTGATCCCCCCTAATGTGTTCAACTCCATTAGGCTTGCCGCATCCATGGTGCTGTTGAAAATATCCATCACTCTCTCTGGAACATGCCTTCTGCCATGTTTCTCTCTATTCCTTCAGATGTTGTTGAAGTCTCCCCAAACCAGCCAAGGGATCTGGTTCTGGGAACTTTCTTTTATATACCTCAACATTCTAGTTCTATCCATCTCCAGATTCTCTCCATAGGCACTCATGACTATGAAAGCCATTCCTCCTCTGTTGCAACACCTAATTGTAACAACTTGGTTAGTGATGCTGATCGCATCGACATCCCAAATACTAGGTCTCCATCCTATAGCGATCCTGGCCCCATCTCTACAGTCTATGTTGGAGAGAAACGCCCACCATGTGGGGAATAAAGTAGCAACCTGTTCACTGCCAACTCTCCTTATCCTTGTCTCAAGAACAAAGACAAGAGATACTTCCTCTTCCTCGATCACTGCTCACAACCTTCTTTGTTTCTCAGCTAGCGAAGCCCCTAACACATTCCATGCGAGGATGGACATGACTAATCTCTATTGGATCCACTCCCATCTCTGGGGCTGCTCCTATTCTATTTCTTCTTGCTTATGCTTCTTGTTTTCCTTGGGCTTCTGCTCCTCACACCTCCTATTGCGACACCTCTTCTTCCAAGTTTTCAGGAACCGTGAATTAGTTGACAGTAGAGCCTACTACCTCTTCGTCAGTCTTATCCTTTCCAGGAATTTGTGTTATTGCCTCAACTGCATTGGTCTCTATAGACATTTCAGCAAGCACCTCACCTTCAGCAAACACCTTGCCTTCTTCCTGTATCTCTAAGATTTCCTCAAATCTTGAAGCCTCTCCAGCTTCCTTGCTTGTCTCTGTGGTTGCATTTGCCTCCAACACTATCTCGTTTCCCTTGCTTATTTGTCTGGGGGGTTTAGACTTCCCCATTCTTATCGGTCGCCCTAGCGGAGGATTAGGGATGATAAGGGGGCCGTCGTTGTATGATCATCTCTCTCCAGGGCACTAGCCTGTATCATGGCCAAAGACCTTGCAGTCGACACATCTGTCAGGGAGCGCCTCATAACGCACCTTGATCTCCCATTCTTCACCATTCGATAGCTCTACCATCACCTCATGGGGGGATCGGTATCAGCCACGATGTCCACACAAAAATGAGTGCAACCCATCATGGTGTCGTCTGACTTCCTATCGACTTCCCTGGGGGTCCCGATGGCATGTTCTATGATAGAAATCACTTTCGGGGTCCAGTGCATGCCCACATCTGGGAGGGAGACCCAGACTGGCACTGTCGTGAAGGAAACTCATCTCATGTCTGCTTCTCACATCCAGTTGCAAACCAACACAAGCTGGTCGTCGAAGAACCAGGGCCCACGAAGGGTTTCCTTCTTGCGATCAGCTTCGGTGGAGAACCAGACCAAGTAGAGGCTGCCATCAAGAGTGTAGACCTCAATGTCGCCTCTGGGCTGCCAATTTCTCATCATCCAACATCACAACTGCAGGGGGTGGCACTTCTTCCCTATCATATGGACAATGACAGAGTACTTGTGGTAGTCTTCCATCTTGTCCAAGATAGGTTCTGTCATCCGCGTCCAGGTTGTCTGGTCTCCCTCCCGCTTGAAGGGGATTTTTGGGTCGCATGTGATGGTACCTTGAATGGTAGGAGGACGGCCTACCACTGAGCATACCCAGTCACCATCAATGGTGACATTAGAGGAGGGGGAAAACCAATCCGAGGCAGAGGGGGGGGGGTTGGGGGTGGGGGGACTGGGTTGGTAGTAGCAGGAGGGGGTCGAATGCCCCCACCCGCCATGGAATCGCCTTGCTTCTAGGGAGAAGGCGGAGCAAAACCTAGAGTCAACCGGTACTATACATGGTATTTTAATTTAGTATTCTTCAATATGTACCTAATCTTTATATAATAACATAGATAGTGATAAAATTGAGCAAGAGAAGCACTGATTTTATTCCATTTCCTATAACTCATGGGAAAACAATATCAAAGTGCATTTCTAGGTGAAGATATTAAACATTTATAAGGCCTTCCTACTTCCATTGTGGCAAATACATGATCCTAATGTAGGCACCGCTTGGGTCCAGTTCCACATCGGATCATACCAAATAGACATTTTGTTCTTGTATAATTTATATGACATCTAGTCTCTGTAACATCCCTGACCTGGGTTATGAACTAACCCTAGGTGTTTTTCCTAAATATGTAATTAAATCCTTGTGATTAACTTTGGGCATGTAATTAAGTTCCTCAGAAACATATATTTCAATTTTGCTCCTTTATATATATAGTTGTAGCATTGTTTTTTAATACAGGGATCTATGTGCAAATTACCCAGTTAAGGGATTAACTTGCAAATTGCACATGTTGAGATGTTCCTCTGATGTTGAGACATCATGAGGATGTTTATGATGAAGTTTGAGGGATTTCCCAAGCTTGAGCACCAAGGTGCAGCTGTGGAAGCAACCCTTGTACTTGAAAACCCTAAATTGGTGTAAAGTGCAATTTACCCAATTTGAGGGGTGAAACTTGTAAAATACATCATCTAAAATATCTTTTATGACTCTTGGCATCATTTAGAAGAGAAATGATGAAAGGGTCACTTCATTTGAATAATCATATAATAAAGAACACCTTTGTGATTGAATAATCAAGGTGTATGTATAATAGCCCTTTTATGTGTATGCTTTAGTGATGGGTTGATCCTCTTTGCCTTCAATTCTTGACCTTAGAAGGAGTTTGTCCTTATAAATAAGGGGTAGGGACGAGCAAAGAAGAAAGGAAGGACTTAGATGAGAAATGGGATAAAGTAGAAGCTTTATGGAGAAATTTCACCCAAAATATATATACCACTTCCTTTGCAAGCAAAGGAACGTTTCTTTCATTCCCTCACTTATCCCCCTTGCTCAAACCAACTAAGGCAGAGCTCTGGAGCATAGGAGAACGACCAGGGAGTTCAAGGTAAGTTTGGATCATCCCTTTTGCTTGAATTCATGGAGGAAACTCGTTTTCAAGGTTGAATTCATGGCTAGCTCACCTAGCTTTATCTTTCTAGCCATTCCTTTCCAACTTTTCCTTGGAGAATTCACCTTGGCCGACCTGTGGAGCTCAAAGACGCCATTAAAGACCTGAATCTTGGAAGCTTGGAGCTCAAGGAACAACCTTTAGGCGGGTTTTATAACTCTAAACCTTATGCTTTGATTATACATCTTTTTCTATGCATATAGTTGCTAGTTCTTCTTCTTCCCTATCTTCCCTTGCATCCTTGCAAGCCAAATCGTGAAGAACTGCTACTGTTCTTGAGGTAGAAGATAAGGGCGTTAATTCCTATGCTTATCCACGGATTTCCACTTTACCAAACGACCTCCACCAATTGCCCATACGGTTTACACAACCGTTTGGTGGGCAAACGGTTTCAGGGTCGTATGAAGGCAAACGGCCTTCAAGACCATTTGGTCGCGTTGACCAAGCAACGACCGTATAGGAATATTGTTTATAATTATGTAGGTTAATCACCCACAAAATTTGAGGGGTTAACTCCAAAGGAATCGTGAGATATAAGCAAATCAATTAGCAAATCCAATTGAATTAAGTTCTGATTTTCAATCTGTTTAATTTGCCCTTTTTGGGCAAACGGTCTCAAGACCATTTAAGATGGTTGACCAAACGTTTACCGTTTGGGATTACTGTTCATAATGATGTTGATTAATGACTCACTAAATTTGATGGATTAATTCCAAACGAGTTATGAGTTGAAGGTTGATTAATAGGGCAAATCCTAATTGAAACCAGTGCTGAAATTCCAATGAGTTAATTAGTGATTTTGGGTTGATTAGCCCAAACGGTCTCAAGACCGTTTGGGGAATCATCCAAACGGTCTCAAGACCATTTGGGGATCACCCAAGACCGTTTAGAGATCTGGGGTCAAGTATAGTTGACCAATTGAAGGTCCAAAGGTACCAAATCATATTGCAATTTTGTATTGATGTGATGATCAACTCAATAGATCAAACCTTGATGAATTTTCACTAGAGTCCAAAGGATGGATGGGCAAACGGTCTCAAGACCGTTTGGTGTCAACCCAAGACCGTTTGGAGGTCTAGGGTTAAGGTAATTTGATCAATTGAGGGCCCAATTACAGTGGGTTATTGAAATAATCAAATTGCTGATTTGTGACTTAATTAAGGTTCAACCCCTATCAAATCAACTTAGATTTTGACGAATTCTTGGGCAAACGGTCTCAAGACCATTTGGAGGTTATCCAAACGATCCCAAGACCGTTTGGGCCAAGTTTGAGCCCGATTGGAGGTCAATTGATGGGATCAACTTTGATTTGATTCACATTGTTGAGTGTTGATGGTTGAATGTTTATAGACCTTAATTGAACCAACTCCAACCCTATTTGGATATCAATTGAGGATCAATTGAGTGACCAATTGGTTAAGGCTAACCCTAATTGTCACAATTGATAAGTGGTTAGCAATCTTGAGACCAATTGAAGGCTTCAACATAAGAAACTCTAATCGAGTTTACCCTTTGAATCACCTTGGAGGTCCATGCGATCTTAAGCTTTTAGGACCATACGACTTCAGGACCGAATGAGTTCATATGACTTCAGGACCGAATGAGTTCATACGACTTCAGGACCGAATGAGTTCATACGACTTCAGGTCCGAATGAGCTCAAACAACTTCAGAAGCCAAACTATGACTAAACGGTCTTCACCCCATCTTGGGCAAACGACCTCAAGATCGTTTAAGGGTAAACGGTCTGGAGTGTCATGCGGTCTTGAAGTCAACCAAAGCTAAACGGTCTACAACCTTAAACGATCTCAGGATCGTTTGAAGGTTGAAGGTGTGAAACCTATTGGGGACTTTTAAGGATAAGTCTGCCTAATGCCTTGAAGGCTTAGATGGTTTGATGGTTGTTCAACCTAAACCCTAATGATACCTAGGGACATTAAGGGTCAAGTGGTTAGTATATTAACCCATGTTATGATCAATGGTGAACTTTACCAAAATACCCTTTATGGATTCAAGTAGGTAACCCCTTTTTATCATGCAAACCCCAATGGTTACAATGGTGATGACTTCGCTAGGCTTATCAATGTTGATTAGACCTAACCCAATCTAGAGGGATGTAATCATCACCTATGAGCAAGAGGAGAGAGAAAATCCCAATTATGGTTAAAATCCAAGTAAAATACCTTCAATATATATGAATGTACATGATTAGGGTATGATCCACCTATGTGAGATCATGAAAACCCTATTTATGATAATTGATGAATCTTAATCTTATCTGAGAGCATCATTGATGATGTTCCTCATACATGATGATGTTATGAGTTCATTTTACCATCATGTGAATAATAAACCCTAATTCTAGGGTGATGGCATGTAATGTGAATAGTAAACCCTAATTGATGAGAATCAGGAAACTTAGCTCTTATGGCAAGAGTGGAAAGTATAATTCTTGATTTGAATTGCTTTTATTAGTTGAATTAACCTTGCAGGTTCTGATATGAAGATGATCATATCCAGGTATGGATGATGATTCTATATTCATTGAAAGCATGTTGTTTATGAATAGTAAAATATCTTGATGCCTTGTCAATGGCAACCTATGAATTAAATGGGTTGTGAGAGCCATAAATACCATCAAGGTCATGCTTTAGAGATGACTTGTGATGAATGTATTGAGAAATGATGATTGATGAGAGTTAGGCTTGTTACATTTAGTATTCTCATTTCATAGTTGTTATGCTAATGTTATTGTTTGAAGAACAATGTATGATGTTAAAAGAATACTGAATGTACCTAACTAATCAAGTGTAATGTAGAGCCCTGATCATAGATCCATCATTGTCAGAGATCAAATGATGGTGAAATAGGTTTTCCTAAGGGAACTCCTGGATCACATACTTTTGAGTATGTGGGGTATATGGATGTGTAGAACCTTACATCCTAGTGTAGGTGTTTGATGTAGATGTGTAATCCGTCAATCCTTCACTACAATCCCATACCGTATCAGTGGATGGTAAACATGAAACCTCCTGATGACGAAGAAAGCACAGATATCCGTATCAGTGGAAGATAAACATGAAATCTCCTAATGACGAAGAGAGTACAGAATGCCACTGTAACTCTAAAATAGCGAAGGACCAGATTACCCTGGTAAGCTATTATAGTAGAGGCACGAGATGTCCTACAAGTAATCCTCTTACTGACTGAGGAAGGTGAAGGTCATGAGAATCTGGCTCTTTCGATGACCTAGTATGATACCGAGGCACTTAGCAGTGATTGGTTGGAGTATGAGTGGTAAACCTCATCTCCACAGGGCATAAAAGTAATGTTTGAAAAACATAATCCACAGCATAGCATACCTGTTAGAGATAACTACGAGTTGATTGATTGATGTTACACTATATAGTGCAAATGTCTTCATGTTTCATAACTGTTGAACTCATGCTTACTATTATATCTGATGTTGAATACTTTGAAGCTTTTACTGCTTAAGTTATTCTTTGAGGTGCTATAATAAAGCTTCTGGCGGAGAGTTATAACTCTCGCTGGGACAATTATGTAAAATTGTCTCACCCCGTAGAATTCAACTTTTTAGGTGGACGTCGAGGACGGAGGAACAGGTCTACAGGTGACCAGTCCCAGCAGCAGCAGCACCATGGGCAGCAGTAAAATCTCAGGTGGAGATTTAGCCTGCCATGTGGTGTAGTTAGAGTCAGTCCTATGTGTCCTCTGTACTCTCAGGTCTTGGAGTCTTTTGGTCTGAGATTTTGGTTATGAGTTCTTGAGATTTTGTATCATGTTGTATATAATTACTCAAGAAGTAATTATCTGAGATGTAAACAGTTTATCTCCTTTTATGAAGGAAGTTTTATGGTTTCAATGCTTTATCTCAAAAAGTTTTAATTTCCGCTGATTTTTGGTATTCCGCTGCTAATCGAATCGCTTCCGCTAAGTTTAAATCGTGTTTATATCGTGGTTTGGAGATCAGAGCCCACAGTCTCCGCATGGGGGTGGATCAAGATAATTATTGAGTTCAACATGACCAATGATTCATTCACTCTGACGTTTACTGGTAACAATGAGATCCTTATGTGTCTCTTTGGTTCCAAAGGTAAGGGTTTAAAACCCCCATATAATGTAACTAATGATGATACATATATTATACCAATGCCCAGAATTTTGAGATCATGACATCAAAGATCTTCACAAAGGTAACTTCATGAACTACATGCCAAACACATCAATTATTTCAACCATAGAAACAACATATATAATCATGACTAAAACAACATAAAAAATCCAAACACCACCATATTTGATGAGATTGTAGAGACAAAAGGCACCGAACTTATAACTACAACCCAAAATATCATATTTTTTTAAACATATATTAAGGAAAAATATTTGATCTAGATCAACACCAATGTCAACACTATACCAAAAAATGAGGATGAAAAGGAGAAGCAAATTAGCCCAAAGGCTGGTGATGAGATGAAAACAAAAGCTTGAATGAATATAAGGGAAAATGAAAGTTAGTTAGAGAGATGAAAAGTTGGAAAAATTAGGCATATATTTTGACATAGCAAAAAATAACAATAATGAGTTAAAATATAACAATCTTCTTATTATTTACACTAACTCAACTCTACTCCATATTGATAAAACTAATAAATATGAACGAAAACTAGTACACCAAAAGGTTTGGAAAAATACTCATGCTTTTTGCAAGATAGCTAAGGAAAAAGGAAACAGATACTTTGGTTGTATGAAACCAAATTTGTTAATGCCTTGGGATCGAACATTTTGCTTTATATTGAAAAGTTATTGATAAACATGAAGTGGACATTTACATACAATATAGTTACAAGTGTAGCGCAAACACTAAAGAAAATGGACAATTTACATACCATAAAAGTAGATGGACTTGAATCACATAATAATAGGAATAACATGTCAGGATATGCAAATAAATCAACTACATTTTCAAATGTCAATACTAAAAAAAAGATGATTTTGAAGTACACCACTATTCAAATTGTTTCTCACATCTAAATCAATTAAAATGAATGTAATGATGAATTGGTTAGGTGGTAATCTAGGACAGTCTGATACTTCTTCACATTTATGACTACTAACCATCATGTTTCATGCATTAATGAAGAGGTGATGCATGATATACATACAAGAATCTTCACATACAAACACCACAATTGTCTGCATTATGTTAATCCAAGCTATGATACAATAGATCTTGCAAGATATTCTAAGATATAAAAAACCTTGACGAGACAACTCTCATTATTATATAACTTAAAAATATCTACTGTCCCTTTCAACTTGTATTATCAACCACTCAAGAATGATAATAAAAACCCAATTGAAGTTTCCCCCCTTCCCCTATGACTCAACAACCTCCAAACCCTAATGTATTGTGTGCTTTTAACATTCTCAATAGAACCATGACTTCTTATGACAACACCTCTCTTCATAATTTTTTTGAAACATATTAAATTTTATCTTCTAGTAAACTCAGTGAATTAAAGAAAGTATAGGGATATAGAAGTTTGCTGACCACTTTTGTAAATTGTTCTATGAAATATACAATCAAGACTAAAAGGTAAAACTAAACTCTTGATCCATCTCGTTCTTAGCATCTCTGTCACTCTCCCAAAGATCCATTCAGAAAACTAATTTCAATACATTCTTCTAGAAAGCACAATGATAGAACATCTAGTCAAGCTCAACATTACTACGATGATAGAGGCATGCTTTATAAATGGTAAGATTTTTAAATGGAGACCTAAGAGAAGATCCATAAGGTAGATGTTGGATGTCTCTTACATGTCTTCCTCATCATTTTTGGTATTTTGACATTTTCAAAGCCATTATCACTACTGTGGGATCCAAGCTTCATTATTTTGCACCACACAACTTTGCACCCACCAACTTCATTGAATCCTTCTAGTCGATCTTAGTATTTGATATATTAAAATGCCAAATGAAATTAGAATCAATGTTGGACAACTCATTTACACTATTTACATTTCATTTGAATAACCATATCAAGCCCCGACTACTTTTGACAATGTTCAGGATCATCCCTCCATTTAAAGATCTAAAGGAATATCACCATCTAGACAAACTCATTCCTTTCTACACTTTTCAAAGCAAGGAGAATGATAATGATAGGAACCAACAAAAAGGAGACATCTACATTTGCAAAGATCCAAATAAATCTATACAATTGAAAAGAGTATAATATCATAGTCAGAGCAGCATGAGAGGTCATGAAAACCTCAACCTACAACACAACCACGATAGATATGGAAGCAAATAAAACATTACACACAATGGCTCTATAAACAATTACGTATATATGAACAATGATGAAGACAAATATCCAAAGGATGACTAATAGAGATTTCCAGTAAAAAACAATCTTTGGAATTTGTGTTTCTATTGATGCCAAAAAAATAAAACTTTCAAAGAAGCCAATCCAAAAATAGTCAAAATGAGTGTATTGAAGATGGTCGACAATTGAGTTTAACTTTTACCTCAATAATAAATGTTCCAATGGTCCAGGTATTCCACTTGAGAGTAACTTATTACTACAGGCAATGAATAATAACAATATGGATCTTTATCATCTAAAAACATCACATATGGTCCTAGAGTCTAATCATTTATTAACTTCATGGATGCATAAATATTTTAGATGGTCACAATGCCAACCTAGAATTGAGTGATAAAAAAAATAAACTTTGGGATAACCCTATTTTTTGCCTAAGTATGTTTCTTGGAACCTTGGTCTAATCATATGAGATGTAATTAGGGCATGCATAAAGCTTAAGTTTCATGTTTGAGCTTGTTTGGATGATGCTTGTGTTTCGTGGTGTGATTTTGGTGCAAATTGCAATTCACCAAGAGTTGGGGTTGATGTGCAAGTTTTCCACCTCTAGAGTGTTTTCTCTCTCTATTGGCATCATTTAGAGGAGAGAGAGATGGGTGCCTTGTTTGGGTCTTGATTATGAGGTAACATCCTCAGTGATGCTTAGAACACATGAGTGAGGTGTGTTTTGCACCTAGATGTGTTATCCCGGGTTAGAGAGCCTTGGAGAGGCTGTGTATCAGTTTGTTAGTGTGTAGGATTATGGCATATCAGTTTGTGAGTGAGTAGCGTTATGGAATATCAGTTTGTGAGTGTGTGGGGATATGGAATATCAGGTTAGTGAGGCCACGACCTTGGTAGGAGACCAAGAGGCCGAGATCTAGCCTAGATCATATCACCACATTTTGCATGTTGTTGCATGTGGATCCTTCTTCGTGGAAAGTGTCACCTAGGCTCCAAAATTGATGACACCTCTCCCATGATCTCTCTCTCATCCCCCTAGTATATAGTCTTATTTCTCTCCATGCAAGAGGATCCTTTTTGCCATTCTTATTTTCCCTCCTTCTTGTTGGACGACCTTGAGAAGCTTTAGAAGTTAGAGAGGTTCTCCAGGAGCTTGGAGGATGAGTTCCAAGCTTGTGGTGTTTCTTGATCATCTTTCATCTTCTACCTTGGTAAGCTATGTTTCCTTACCTCTCTTCTTCTTAGCCATGGATTAAGGATATCTCCTTTTCATCTCGAGCTATCTTAACCTTGGTCTCATATTCTTCCTTGGAGGTGTTGTGGTGATCAAGTTTGGTGGATCATCTTCAACCTTGATCTCGTGAGCTTGAAGCTTGACCTTGGAGCTTGAATCTTGGTGGTGCTCTTTGAGATGGGTTATATAACTCTTAGCATTCTTTGTTATTTTCACTCTTTCATGTGCTTATATTGTTTCTCATCTCTAAATTGATTATCCCTTATATGTTAGTAGTTTATAATGGTCTTGAGAACTGTTTTGGTGAAGGAATCTCATTTTGTTTGCTGTCCATATCTTGTACCTTCCTGCCATGATAATAGAGGGACTAGTGGCCGACATCCTTAGGTTGAAGATTGAAAGTCGACACATACACTAAGTTGTGAGTGGTCGTCATGACTTATGGTGCTTAAATCAACACATCTTATAACAAGTCGACACACATGTGAATGCTGAACTGACATGCTTTGATGGGGCTAAGCTGACATGCCCTAGAGGGGATAAACCAATATGCTTGTTAGTCGACACCTTAGACAGATAGGTTGAGGGTGCTAGCCCATCATGACCAAGATAATATCTTGTGAGTTAGTATGCTTCGAAGTGCTAAAATGTGATGGCCTTGGTTGAGTAAGAGGTCTACATGACAATGTTTGACCCGACACCCTTTCAAGTAGGGCTAAACTGATACACCTTGGGGAGGTTAACCCCCTGCGCCTTGCATAGTGGTGGTCGACATGTTATGGTGGTGACAAGTAGACACTCAATGTCAAGTATCAACCTGACACCTTGAGTGCTAAACAGATACACCTCATGTGTAGATAACCTAACACCTTGAGGTCTAAATCGATACATCTCAAGTGTATCTAACCCGACATGCTTGGACTGATTCTACATCGATATCCCTAGGTTAGCTTGTCCGACACACCTTGGTGTGTTCAGGCCGAAATGGGTAGATGATGAACTAGGTTCCCTCTAGCCATATGAAATCGATACCTTGTGATGGTAGTCATGATACATCATGTTGATGATGGGGTTATATGGTATGATACGATACTCTATGAGATGTTTGTACGAGCAATAAGGGAGAGCTATTTTCTATAACATATAATCTCATAACATACCCTATAGTGATAATGGAACTGATGAATGGAGGTTGGTTGTTGATCCAACCCTGTAAACCCTTATTGGTTAAAGAGAATCCTAACACTAATGATGTAGTGTGAATGACATGAATCTTTATGAAATGGTAGTAGTAATGAAGTATTATCCTTCTTGTTACAAGTCTCTAACCATGTAGGTAACACCAGTTGATAAGCATAGCTAGGTAAGACATATGGTGTTTATGATATGATTAAATGGGCTTTATGAGGCATGTGGGATGTTAGTATCATAGAAAGATGAGGAAAATGGGTCATATGACCTAATGATGATTTATTGCCTATTATGAGGTGACAATTTTCTCAGTAATGAGATGAGGGGTTGCTGCTTCAAGTATGTGGCCCTTATGATGAAAACTATGATGAATGACAAGCATCAAGTGATAATGTGATGAGATCACACCTTATATGCTCAGATTTTTTTGGTAATGTATTATGCCCTTATCTTTGTAGAACTTGTTTAAAGTTTATAAATTGTAACTTGATTGATGCTAAAAGGCACTTAAATGACCTAACTAATCAAGTGGAACCTAATTATGTAGCTTGCTCTATGCCATAGATCCATTCAATGTCAACATCTGCTCGATGGTGAAATGAGTTTAACTCGGAGTACATATTTTTGAATATGTGGTGGTGAGGACGAATATCCCCCTATGTCCAGGATATGTGACACATGATTGGCTGCGAGCCATACCCTGGTAGGAGTGCGGCTTCGGGCCGTCGCTCAATGAAATGTGATACAAGATTGGCTGCGGGCCATACCCTAGGAAGAGGCGGCTACGGGTCGTAGCTCAATTTAACTAGTGCCATGACTTGTACCAAGACAGGCTAGGTTTGTACAGCTGGACTATATGTTGATGGTAGCAGTCTGACTGATGATGTCACTACAAGATTCAATCATGTATTGACCACGAGGTTTGATGAGGTCATGGATTCCGGTCTTCCACTAGACCTGGTATGGCACCGATTTTGACTTAGTAGTGGTTGGTTAGATTTGGGTGGTACGAATCAAATCCTCGGGGTAAAATAAAATACGTAAACAAACATGTAGTATACTTGTGTAGGATCAAATAAAGAAACATTAGATGAGGCCTTTCTTGTTCTTTTTATAGTATAATGGATAGTGAATATACATATTATTCATATTCCTTTTATGATGTTTCATAATCCAATAGTAATTGCTTACACTATTAATAATGATTACCTGATTATCATAGTTGTAACTTTACTGCTTGCTTTAATCATCTTATTTGTGATAATTATAGAGCTGGTGGAGAGTTATATCTCCCATTAAGATTCAGAATCTTACCCCGTGGGTTTCCCACATCCTTTTTAGGTGGACGTGCATGAGGAGGCAGATATCTTGCAGTGGAGTTTGAGCAGCCGCAAGAAAGATAGTAGATGACAAGGTTGGAAGTGCTGCTGGATTTATTTTTTGTTGTTAGAGTCCTAGAGTCATCTCTTTACACTCAGGTCTTTGGGGATGTTTTGTAGATGTGCTTCTGATATATGGTTAACTTGTGTGCCCTTTTGTGCATAGTTGTGGTGGATATACATATATATGTTCTGGAACAAGTTTTCTTGTAACAAGCTGATGGCACACAAAGTAAGTTCTTGTGATGTGAAAGGACTCGTATGTAAAGGCTTTTTCTATTTAGCAATTTTATGAAAATGGTTTTAATTTTTAGTATTTTCATGTGATCCGTTGGTTAGTGGTTAATCACATTTTGTTTTGAGTAATCTCACTTTGTGTGGCGCGAGGCGTCACAATCAAGTTGGTATCTGAGATTTAAGTTTTTTGAGTCTACAGGGACCTAGGACTAGGGTTTATGTCTATTCTTATGTGCTCCAGTCTATCTTATAGTGACTTTTGCTTATGCAGAAGAAGAAGAGAAAGGTTAAAGATGTCTTGAGAACATGATGTTGAAAGCAGTGTTGCTGCACTAGGTGGTAATGCAGAGAACCAACCATGAGAAGATTGGGTGCCTGAAGTCCTCCAGTTTGACCCAACCATGATTGAAAACCCTACCTTTCAATCTCTTTTTGGGCAGTTTATGGCTACTATAACTCATATGGGGACATGATGCCTGCACCTCAGCCTAGGGCACCTATTCCCCATACTGAATCTACAGGTACTATGAAGACATTTGAGCAGTTTCGTCGGGTTGGAGCTTTGGAATATGCTGGGATGAATGATCCAACGAACACGGATATGTGGCTTACCGACCTTGAAAAATCCTTTAAGATCCTTCGTATCCCCAAAGAAGATAAAGTGAAGCCTGCGGTGAACCTTCTGAAGGGGAGTGCTGGCTACTGGTGGGCCATAGAGGAGGAGAAGAGGCTAGGAGAGGCTATAGGATGGGAGGAGTTCTGATGTGAGTTCGTTAGTCAGTACTTTCCTCAGCCCTATCTGGATGAGAAGATCATCCAGTTTCAATGGATCTGGGAGGGACCTATGTCTATCAATGAGCACGAGGTTAAGTTTATGGAGCTTCTTCGATTCTGTCCTCACATGGCTGCTACAGAGGACGAGCGGGTTCATCATTTTGAGAAGGGGTTGAACACTGAGTTGTCTACCTCGACAACTGCTTTAGAGAATCGAGAAAGGTTTTCCACATTTGTGGAGTCTGTTAGGAAGATAGAGAGATCTGTGATAGAGAAGCGGGAGACAAGTGCCAGGAAGAGGTCTACATAGTTCCAGGGGTAGTCGTCAGGAGGCTTTAAGAATCATAGGTTTTTTGCACCACCGGTGTCGCAAAAGTTCAGTGCTCTAATGCAATGGTCACCTAGTAAGGGTAGAAGCCGTACATTTTCACATGTTGGAGCTCACAAAACAACATTAGTGTCAGTGATGGGGCCATCTAGGACACATTACGACAACTGGTCTTGCCATAAGTGTGGGCAAATATGACATCTGAGGCGAGAGGATCCAATGAGGGATGATCAAGTAACCCAACAACTGAGGTAGAGCCAACACAACCCTCAAAGACAGTAGAACATTGGTGTAGTAGGAAGAGGACGTGGCCAAGCATATTATAGGTTGGATTGTATGCTCAGGGAAGCAAAGGGTGGGGGTGACAATAGGCAACAGATAGAATCTACACTATGCGTCATCCAGAGGTGGTGATTAACCCACGAGTAGTGACAGGTCAAATGAGGTTATTTCATTTTGATTTTTCTTCTTCTTGCTTTGTATATATTTTGGTTTACCCGGGTACAACACACTCTTTTATCACTTGCAAAGTACTTGACAATTGTCTTTTGCCTGTTGGTCATAAGAAGAATAGCTTGTTGTTAGAAACCCCATTAGTCAGTTTTACAGTGTTGTAGGAGGTGTGCCCTTCATGTGTCCTCTCCTTTTCAGGGCACAACATTCAAGTGGATATCTGATGCGCGTCGTTGTACACACAACAATCACTAGGAAAAGTTCTAGAGTTTAACCTTCTAACTCGGTTGTCAACTTGTTGCGAACAACAAGTCAACTTAGTATAGATAGGTATCGATCCAAGGGACGACGGAAAAGAAAAGTTAAAATCCAAATCCAATCGCAAGTACAAGAATTAAATCCCGATTTGAGAGAGTTGTTAATACTAAGAACAAAAATAAAAGTGTTGAAATAAAATTAAACTAATCAAAAAATAAAGATCTGGGGTCCAGAAGATCACCACCAAAACCACGTTCCTATTCAACTAATAAAATTCTAAACTCCAAGGATCAAATCAGGACCTTGTGTTTACATGTCCTTACAGACAAACTCACAAGGGTCAGACTTCCCGTGAACCCGTTGGTCCCGACATTCACGGATCATTGCCCAATCGTCCAACATGCCATTATCCATGGTCATATCAAAAAGTATGTGAATTCAAACCAGCGTTCAAACCCAAGGCTCAGGTGGTCGCGTCACCAAGGATTATAACAAGAATAAGATTAAATAGACGAAAAGATGATAATGCCAATTACGTGACTATTGTTTCATTCTTACAGAGATCCACGGTCATATCACTCCATAAGAATATATCAGATCATCCAAATAAACACAAAGAAACAGAGAGAAGACATTTGTTCGATGGAGGAATATAATTGATTATATTGAATAGAACCGGGCTAAGGGGCTACTTCCATTCCCCAGAGAGATTTAATCAGACATAACAAGACCAGAAGAAATGCAAACTAAAATGAGATCCAACATTATACAAGATGTGGTCTACAACTAAAAATTGGATGAAATAGAATGAATAATGGAATCCTTTTACAAGTGAAGAATCCCTCCTTTTATAGGAGGGGGAGGGGGTAGGCTGCCCTCAAAAGAGGGGGAAAAAATAGAGGGAGACCAATTTTTAATGTTTTTGAATCTGGTCAAATCGAAAGTTGGTTGTCTTTAATTATCTTGACCATGTAACTCCCTTTAATGCAGATTCTCACAGTAGTTATTTCGAACGTATTTCTCTCCCGTTAAAAGCACAAAAGCAGTCCAAATAATAGGATTTTATTTTAGTAAATTAAATTCTCTTTCCAATGAATACTTGTGCACTCAATTTGAAGTTCAAATGCAAGAGTTATGTCATTTTTGGTGGAGGATATATATATATGGATTTCAGGACTGCTGCAAATTGTGTAATTTTCCTACAGAACCCAAGAAAATAGAATTAAAACTCCAATTAAAGAGAAAAATCTAAAATAAAACAATTAATTATTAAACTAAGAGAATAAATAACAAAATAATCCTAAACAAATATCAAAAATATATAAATAAAAGGGATAAATATACATTTATCAAAATACCCCAGACTTGAATCTTTATTTGTCCTCAAACAAATAAAATCACAAATTATTCCAATTTATACTAACAATATGTCTATCTTCACCCTTGTAATATCACTTTATTCCTTACCTCCAAATTTGGCCAAACAACCCAATCTCATAAAACCACAAAACACAAATTTCTATATTCCCTATTAAAAACAAATATCATATCTTGGTTCAAAATCAAAATTTTGTAGAAAAACATGCTTCATCTTACTTTTGCTTTGACACTCTCATTTTTATAAATGTTTTTTTTTTGAGTTGTTGCACAATAACAAGATGAAATTAGGTGGTGTGAAAACAAAGAAGGAAGTGATGAAATTTTTTTTATCCCTCCTCTATTCGACTTGGGATTTAAATTTGTGGAGTTGTGGCTACATTGGTCACAATTTTTTTTAAAGTGCACTTTTGGCATCTTTTGATGGTACACCCCTTTGTGGGGTATGGAATTTTTTATGTGGGAAGCATGCCACCCCAGACTTGATTTTTTTTCTTCTGGTGGTGATTCTTTACTTCTCTTTTTTTAGAAAGAAAATAAGGGGGAAACAAAAGGTGTCATTGTGCTTATAACTTCATACATTTATTTTCTCTTTTTTTTTGAAAGTGTCATTACATCAGAAAGAACATTCATGTCAATCATTATACAAGATTTATATCAAGAATCAACAGTTTAAAAATAGAGAAAATTTGTGTTTGGTTTTGATTGATTCCATACGACTTGCCAACTTTTCCAAGGAGTGATGCTATTTTGGGATCCTAGGTGACATGGTGGTTTCAGACATGGCAATTTGTAACAATTTTTACAAAAGATTTACTAAATTCAAAGGGGTACAATGATAAACATTTATTCATATTGACCGACTAGATAAAGTCCATTTTTCAACAAAAGAAATAAAAACATGGCCGACTAGATAATGGCCATGAACAAAGTAACTATATGCAAAACAAAAAAAGGTAGAAATAATGCAAGAATAAAAAAGATAAGGGGGTGGAATAGAAACATACCACCCACCTCCACCCCGGATTTAGATTGTTGCTCGTCGTGAGAAAAATCAAAACCTGAGATGGAGGGAAGAGAAGAGCGAGGATTTCCAGGTGGCCCAGGTAGCTCAAAAAATGTCCAGCCGAAGGGGATGTGTATGAGGGATGAAACCTTTATCTGAGGAGCTTCATAATGTACCCTATGATAGGGTAATTATAGAAGCTCAGTGGGGTGCTCATATTTTCTTTCACCTCACATTCCCTCCAATAATATCCATAGATCTTCCTTCGATAGCAATGGAATTGTTGAAGATGGATGTGGATAAGGGGAGGTTGACGCGTACCCGACTAGTAATGCCAGTAGAGCATGATGAACTGAGTTGGGTGGTGGATCTGGTTCAGGTTTTCCACCATCATGATGACCTGCATATGGGAGAATTCATGCTAATACAAAAAATTTAAAATCATTTACAAAAGTGTTTTGTTTCTCCTTAAAATTAATGCCATCAACATTGGGTTTGGTAAGTTTCATTGTTGATGTAACATATGTCTATAATTTTTTTGTACAAGGGTTCCCCAAGTATTTAGGAGGGACGATGATGTCTTCCTTGCAAACAATAGAAGGGGGTGTGTGGTCTTCTTCCAATGGTGGTATCTCCCCTTCTAGATCAGCCATGTGTGGGATGGAAATTGGCTGTGACGGCTCGGGAAGAATCATAAAGGGGGTTAGATTCTCATTATCCAAAATAGACTCAAAAGAAGGGTATTGGTCTATGGTATCATTCATATTTATGTTGAGGATGGGAGGAGTTGTTGGATCTTCATAATGACTCTCCTTCTTTGACATTTGATATTCAAGTAAAAGAGTCTCTAAAGGAAAGATAGGGATACCAATGTCCTCATCACATACAAAATATGGCTCCATGGTTTGTTCTATTTCTTTAGGATCTGACATATATGACACAAAATAAGGATAATCATCGTCATCGTCAGGAAGAACCATCTTTGGTTGCTCAAGCTCTATAGGGGGAGTTTGTGATTGATCCTCTAGTAAGGTAGATAACATGGCTTGACTGGATTCAAGTTTTGCTTGTGCTTCTGCTACCATCTTTTCTAGGGCCTTAAGTCTCTCTTCCAGTTCAAGATCAATTTGCATTTCACCATAGGATTTATACACCCCAAAATTTGGTCATCCTCGCCACACTCCCCATAGTGTCTTTGGCCATAGTAATCCTCATATTGTTTTGGGTGGCATTGCTCCTCATAATAATCTCCAGAAGATGGTAGATTGTAATTTCCATTGCGTCCATCTTGGTAGGAAGATTCAATATTATAAGGTGTCACCAATTCATGAGGAAACATATTTGAACAATCTATATTTTGGGTTTGGGCTTCTAGCAGGGCGGTTAAGAAGGCTTGGTTGGCTTTTAGTTTTGTTTCTCCTTCTACTGCTATCTTCTCTAAGGCCCTAAGTCTCTCTTCTTGTTGAGGATTACATTGGGTTTCATAAACATGTTCATAACCCCCAAGGTTTTGTTGGTCACACCTTACAAAATTTTGTTGATCATATCCCCCATTAGAATATGGATAGCAAGGTTCCCCATAATGGTTCTCAGAAAAATGTGGATTCACATTGTATCCACCAGGATGAAAGGGCTCGCAATTAAAAGGGGTGCTATTATAATCATGGGGTAGAGTCGGACAGGAAAGAGATGCATGGTGGTAAAAACCACAATAATAACATTGTGGGGGATATTGGGATGTCCACTCCATTTGAAAAGAAAAGTTCCTGAAAGATATGTCAATCAACGAATGAGAGAAGAAAGATTGCGAGATAAAAAATTAGTCAAAATTACAAACAGAACTAAAAATTATAAATCTAAGAAATTATGATATAACAAAAATTAAAAAAAAAAAGTAACTAGAAAGCAGTACTACTGGAATGGAAACTCAGCAGAAAGAGGAGATACACTTCCGGAATTGTGCTCGGAAGGAAAAAAGAAATTATAAAAATCTAAAAGAAATTATAAAAAAGACTGAAGTTATGAAAGTTAGAGAATATAAAAAAGGATTATACAAGATATACAAACAACCAGATCTGAAAAACAACTGTGCCGTCCCCGGCAAGAATGCCAAATTGATGCGCATCATTGTACACACAACAATCACTAGGAAAAGTCCTAGAGTTTAACCTTCTAACTCGGTTGTCAACTTATTGCGAACAACAAGTCAACTTAGTATAGATAGATATCGATCCAAGGGACGACAGAAAAGAAAAGTCAAAATCTAAATCTGATCGCAAGTACAAGAATTAAATCCCGATTTGAGAGAGTTGTTAATACTAAGAACAAAAATAAAAATGCTGAAATAAAATTTAACTAATCAAAAAATAAAGATCTGGGGTCCAGAAGATCACCACCAAAACCACGCTCCTATTCAACTAATCAAATTCTAAAGTCCAAGGATCAAATCAGGACCTTGTGTTTACATGTCCTTACGGAAAAACTCACAAGGGTCAGACTTCCCGTGAACCCGTTGGTCCCGATGTTCACGGATCATTGCCCAATAGTCCAACATGCCATTATCCACGATCATATCAAAAAGTATGTGAATTCAAACCGGCGTTCAAACCCAAGGCTCAGGCGGTCGCGTCACCAAGGATTATAATAAGAGTAAGATTAAATAGATGAAAAGATGATAATCACAATTAAGGGACTATTGTTTGATTCTTACAGAGATCCACTGTCATATCACTCCATAAGAATATATCAGATCATCCAAATAACCACAAAGAAACAGAGAGAAGACATTTGTTCGATGGAGGAATATAATTGATTATATTGAATAGAACCGGGCTAAGGGGCTACTTCTATTCCCCAAAGAGATTTACTCAGACATAACAAGACCAGAAGAAATGCAAACTAAAATGAGATCCGACATTATACAAGATGTGGTCTACAACTAAAAATTGGATGAAATAGAATGAAGAATGGAATCCTTTTACAAGTGAATAATCCCTCATTTTATAGGAGGGGGAGGGGGTAGGCTTCCCTCAAAAGAGGGGAAAAAAATAGAGTGAGACCAATTTTTAAATTTTCTGGATCTGGTCAAATCGAAAGTTGGTTGTCTTTAATTATCTTGACCATGTAACTCCCTTTAATGCAGATTCTCACAGCAGTGATTTTGAATATATTTCTCTCCCGTTAAAAGCACAAAAGCGGTCCAAATAATAGGATTTTGTTTTAGGAAATTAAATTCCCTTTCTAATGAATACTTGTGCACTCAATTTGAAGTTCAAATGCAAGAGTTATGTCACTTTTGGTGGAGGATATATATAAATTTCAGGACTGCTGCAAATTGTGTAATTTTCCTACAGAACCCAAGAAAATAGAATTAAAACTCCAATTAAAGAGAAAAATCTAAAATAAAACAATTAATTATTAAACTAAGAGAATAAATAACAAAATAATCCTAAACAAATATCAAAAATATATAAATAAAAGGGATAAATATACATTTATCAATATCATACCACTTGACATGCATGGATTCGATGTAATCTTTGGAATGGACACCTTGGAGAAGTATAGAGTGGTCTTGGATTGTAGTTCCAAGCGGGCGGTATTTGTAGATGGTGGTGAGATTTGGATCTTCCAAGGAGACAGGAAGATCCTTCCGACGTGTCTAGTATAGGCCATGGAGGCAGGGAAGCTTTTGAGACAGGGTTGCGAGGCATTATTGGCACTTGTACTGGATATTGAGGTAAGGATTCCTAGTATTTAGGAGGTGCCAGTTGTCAGAGAGTTCGAGGACATGTTTCGTGAAGAGTTTCCAGGTGTCCCCCCCACCCCGAGAGATTGATTTTGAGATCAATCTAGTTCCTAAAATGCAACCAATAGCTCAAACACTATACAAGATGGCTCCAACAGAGATGGAAAAGTTGAAGACACAGTTGCAAGAATTGCTTGCCAAAGGTTTCATCAGGATGAGTGCATCGCCATGGGGTGCTCCAGTGATGTTTGCAAAGAAGAAGGACAAGTATATGAGGCTGTGCATAGACTATAGACAAATGAACAATGTGACAATAAAGAATAAGTATCCCTTACTGAGGATAGATGACCTATTTGATTAGTTGTGTGGTGCGACAGTGTTCTTGAAGATAGATCTGAGGTTAGGATATCACCAGTTGAGGATAAAGGAGGATGTCATACCTAAGTTGGCTTTTAGGATGAGGTATGGTTACTACAAGTTCCTGGTTATGCCGTTTGGGCTGACCAATGCACCGACAACATTCATGGATTTGATAATAGAGTGCTCTGACCGTTTCATGATCAGTTTGTGGTGGTCTTCATAGATGGCATCTTGATATATAGTCATGACAATCAACAACATGAACAACTTCTTCGTTAGGCGTTGACCATGCTGAGATAACATCAAGTTTATGCCAAGTTTAGCAAATGCAAGTTCTGGCTGAAGAAGGTAGCTTTCCTAGGGCATGTCATATATGACGAGGGAGTATGTGTGGATCCCTAGAAGGTGGAGCCGGTGACAAAGTGGGATTAGCCAAAGATGCCAATAGAAGTATGCAATTTTCAAGGTTTGGTAGGCTATTACATGAGGTTCATCAAGGACTTTAGTGCTATCACTTTACCCCTAACAAAGTTAACAAGGAAGGATGTACCATTCATTTGGGATGACAGATGCCAACGTACTTTTCAAACATTGAATAAGAAGTTGACAAGTGCACTGATTCTAGTCTTTCCTGAGCAAGGAAAAGGATACATAGTCTTCTGTGATGCATCCAGAAATTGCTTGGGTTGTGTGCTGATGCAGGACAAGCAAGTGGTATCTTTTACTTCCTGACAACTTAAGAAACATGAGGAGAATTACCCGACCCATGATTTGGAGTTACTGATTTAGTTCACACTTTGAATATTTGGAGACACTACCTATATGGGGAGAAGTGTCATATCTTCACAGATCACAAGAACCTGAAGTACATTTTTTCACAATAAGAGTTGAATATGAGACAATGTTGCTGGATGAAGTTAATTAAAGACTAAAACTGCATGATTGATTATCATCCTGGAAAGGTGAATGTCGTAGAAGATGCTTTGAGTAGGAAGTCTTCATCTTCGCCTATGGATAGAGCCAAATTGAGTTCTTTGATGTGCCAAAAGTGAGACATGTTGGTTTCCTTGTGTTAGATGAATGTTAAGTTGGAAGTTTCTTTTCTAGAAGGTCTGTTGGCACATTTATAGGTGAAGCCCATGTTGAGACAACAGATCAAAGAGGCACAATAGACTGATACTGTAATATAGAAGATTAGATCAGAGTTTGGCAGTGAGAAGCATGATGGTTTCTACGAGTCAGACGATGGGACAGTTTGTTACCATGACAAAGTTGGGGATCCTGATGCAGATGATTTAAGAAATATGGTGCTGGAATAGGCTCGCTCATCCATGTACACTATGCACCCAGGTAGCACCAAGATATATCATAATCTGAAGGATATGTATTGGTGGCCAATCTTGAAAAAGGACATGGCTAAGTTTGTTGTGAGATGTGTTGTATGTCAGTAGGTTAAAGTTGAGCATTTGAAGCCTGTAGGGACCTTACAATCGTTACCTATACCATAGTGGAAATGGGATCATGTGACTATGGACTTTGTGGTTGGTCTGCCTAGGATAGCCAAAGGCCATGATTGCATCTGGGTGATTGTTGATTGGTTGACCAAGTTAGTGCATTTCCTTCCCGTGAAGACGACGTTCACAGTAGAGAAGCTTGCCCAGATCTATGTAGATGGGATAGTGCGTTTGCATGATGTTCCAACAACTATCATGTTTGATAGAGGTCCCCTATTCACAAGTCACTTTTAGGAGCAACTACACACAACTTTGAGTACGTAGTTAAAATTTAGCATTGGTTTCCACCCCCAGATAGATGGTTAATCTGAGAGGACCATTAAGACCTTAGAGGATCTGTTGAGAGAATTGTTCTTCAGTTTTTAGGATGTTGGGACATACACCTCAGTTTGATAGAGTTTGCCTACAACAACAACTATCAGAGTAGCATCAACATGCCACCTTATGATGCATTGTATGGGAGACATTTCATATCTCCATTGTGTTGGTATGAGACAGGTGAGTATCAGCTTCTTGGTCCTGAGCTTGTGTAGAAGATGATCGAGAAGATCAAGTTAATCTAGCAACAGTTGAAGGCAGCACAAGATAGATAGAAGTTGTATGCACATAACCGTCGTAGACCCTTGGAGTTCCAAGTGGGAGACAAGGTATATTTGAAAGTTTCTCCTTGGAAAGGTGTTCTGAGGTTTGGGAAGAAGGGCAAGTTGGCTCCCAGGTTTATGGGACCTTGCCCAGTGGTGGCACGTATTGGGAAGGTGGCCTACATGTTGGAGTTGACACTTGAGTTACACATGTTGCATCCAGTGTTTCATGTGAGTATGTTGAGGAAGTGCCATCGGGATATTGAGTTAGTGTTGAAACCTGTGGTGGTAGAGCTTGATGAGGATATGACCTATGTGGAAGGCCCAGTGTTGATCCTTGACCGGAGAGTGAAGAAGCTGAAGAGGAAGGACCTAATGCTTGTGAAGGTTCTTTGGCATCATCCTGGTGTTGAGGAAGCCACTTGAGAGATTGAAGAAGAGATGAGGAGGAAGTACCCCTCCCTTTTCTCTTAGGATTTTGGGGGTGAAATCCTTGTTAGGGGTTTATGGCTTGTAAGGACCCTAACCCACATTTTGGGATAACCCTATTTGTTTTTCCTAAGTATGTTGCTTGGAACCTTGCTCTAATCATCTGAGATGTAATTGGGCATGTAGAAAGATTAAGTTTCATGTTTGAGCTTAAGTATTGCCCGTGAGTGTGAGAACCCGTTACACTAAATGATATTACTCAAAACATAAAACACAATCAATTACTAATTAATCACATACCCAAAAATATGTGTAAATTAAAATCGATTTCAGCAACAACACCCACTCAAAAACATTTGCATAAGAGCCCAACATCCTTCTTATATCCATACTATGTCAAGAATTTGATACAAATTGTTCTATAGTCTTATCCACCACATATATACACAAATGAATAATATTTGTATATGCCACACAAACAAGAATTAATATGCTAACAAAAGTCCAATTCGTTTGAAACACCATATACAAAATTTTTCTCGCCCGGACCTGAAAGTACAGGGATGACTCTAGGACACATTAGACATCTAATCAACTTTCTCAAAGATTCATTACTATAGCTCCTCTTTGCTGCCACATGTTTGATTTCGTCACTTATGATTACCTAAAAAAATGTGACAAACCACAAGGGTGAGACCCATGTCCCAGTAAGAGATATAACCTCCAACAACTCTTATTGATTACAACCTTTTAGGTAATGAGACAGTTTAAGCTGTTTAATCATATATTACAAATAGGCTCAACAACACTGATGATTAACAAAATACGTAAAGGAGATGATAACAATTATCGTAAGCTTCAGGACTGATGGAGAGCTCTGCTAGGGTTTCCGGCTGCGGAAGCCTTGGCGGCCAAGGTAGCCCGCACGAGGAAGGAGACGGGGATCCTCCTAGGACAATTCCTAGTCGTTCCATCCATCTCGGAGAAATCAACATCCAACTGAACTTCTCGACAAGATCCAATCCGCAACCCCAGAACAATGGAACGCAACAGCATGCCATGGAGGTCGACCGCCCGCCTACTGCCGACCAATTCCCGCTCCTCAACAGACCGCCCCATCCTTCGGAGGAAGCTCCCGCGCAGCAATCAGACATGCCTTCCTACAAGTCGGTGGCTTCCCCTGCGTCAGATTTCAGTCATCCCGGTTGGATTAAGATCGATGCAGACACCTGCGGAGAAAACCTAAAGGCACAGGACATCGTCGTTGGCACTGATCTGGACGTTTCGGCCTTTGATGTCCGAAAGGAAGCATTGGAAGATATTCTTCAACCCTGGAAGTACACTGTTGTCGTCAAGCTCCTTTCTCGGGACATTGGATACATAACTTTGCGAGACAGGATCAAACAGCTTTGGAAGCCGATTGGAGGGTTTAACTTAATTGACGTGGAGAACGACTACTTCATAGTTCAACTGCAGACAGAAGATGACTATGTCCAAGCCCTTACGGGCGGACCATGACCGATCTTTGGGTCATACCTAACACTTCAAAGGTGGTCACCGACCTTTTCCCCGGACCTCGCTTCGCCTCCGCGGATTGTCGCATGGGCAAGAATTCCAAACCTACCCATATACCTGTACCACGAAGCACTTCTTACAGAGGTGGGAAACCGATTGGGCAAAACTATTAAAGTTGATCTTCAAACCAAACTCCAGCGAAGAGGTCGATTTTCTCGGATTGCTGTCGAACTAGATATGGGGAAGCCACTCATCCCGGTAATCTCCATCGTCAATCGCCGATATAAAGTGGAATATGAAAACATACCCTTCATCTGCATGCACTGCGGGCGGGCTGGACACCTTGAGAAGGACTGTCTGAAACAGATAGAAGATGAGAACCGTGCTTGCGCCGCTGCCCTTGCGGTGGGGTCTATCATACATGAGCCACTACCCAGGATGGAAGGCTTCTATGAAGCAATCCACGCTCAACCGATAAAGCGCAAGCCAAGACCGCAACAAAAGGAGAAAGCTAAAGGGCGATCCATAGACACAAGCAACAAGTTCCAGAACCTATCAGACGCCGAAGGCGAGGACGAAGAATTGCAGGAAGTAGTGGACGTCGATGGGATAGCTGAGCGCGTCACGGGGGGAATCGATTGGCGTGCCCGGAAGCAACTCCACAGATCTTCAAGGAATCGCAAGGAACAACTGCCTTCTGATCCTCCTGAAGCCGAGAAGCAGGCCAATACCCAGCCGTCATCACAAACACAGTCCAAGCAGAGGCTTCCCGATCACACCACCGTCTCTCCACATGGGGATGCCGTCATCCCAGGCCGATCGAACGACGCCACCATCCTCACCTTTTCTCTTGGCAGAGCTCCTGCTGGGGCTCCCAGCTACGTCTCGTACAGAAGCCCCGCCAAATCGTCGGCGGGCATTCACTTACGCAACCGAAAAGTGGTAAACCGCCAGTGACCCCGGAAGGGCCTCCACAAGGAAAAGGGGGGAAACCTCCCTCAACCAAGACCTAGAAGAAGAAGCGCGGAAGATGGGTACCTCCACCCTGGAAACTACTGATCAATGAACGTAATCTGCTGGAACGTGCAGGGTGTCTGCGATAAAGACACCCAAAACACGATCAAAGTGCTGGCACAAAAATATCGTATTGAGGTCATGGTCTTGCTCGAAACTAGATGTACTGGCCCTCGAGCCTCTCGCATCGTCCGCAAACTAGGCTTCCCCCAATCCCACAGAGTAGAAGCGGTGGGCTTCTCCGATGGAATTTGGGTGCTGTGGAAATCATCGATTGATCTGAAGATTGTCTGCTCCCATAAACAATTCATACACTGTGCCGTTGATCACCGCATCTACACCTTCGTGTATGCGGGCACAACTAGAAGCAGCAGGAAGTTTCTTTGGTACCATCTACGCAACCTGAGTCAAGACATCCACTCACCATGGGTCATTCTCGGCGACTTCAACGTGGTGATGCACCCGTCGGAGAAATTCGGGAGCGATTCCTTTGACAGCGCAAATAGCAGAGACTTCACTGAAGCCATGGAGCATTGTCAACTTTTTGATCTTGGAGCCTGCGGAGCGCGTACTACTTTCAGACGAGGCTTGCTTCACGAGCGCCTTGATCGGGCATTGGGCAATCACCTCTAGCTGAACTCGGAGCAGAGTAATCCAATCTAGGTTCTCGAACGGTCTCATTCTGATCATGCCCCTCTTATGATCTTGTCACCGTCTCCCCACCGCTCACCTGGCAGGCATCTACACACCTCGGCGGGGCGGAGCAGCACGCCGGGATTCCAAAATTTCCTCGCTAACAACTGGGATACGACTGCACCCTACACAGAGGCCGCCTCTTCCTTTCTGAAGTCGGCAGCTAGATGGAGTGCACCCAAGCAGAGGCAAGCGACACGAGATAGCCACAGGATCAGTAACAAGATCCGGTGGAACCAGATGCGCCTCACTCTTAACTTCGATCCACACCTTGCTCTCACGACAAGCAACCTGCAAGCCAATCTAGACTTGATTCTCCAACGAGAAGAGAAGGTTTGGCAACATAAGGCCCATTGCAATTGGGTCCGACTAGGGGATCATAATACTAAATACTTCCAATCCCTTGTTAAAGATCGTCGCCGAAGGAACAAGATCACTCGACTGAAGAATGCTGATAATGAATGGATAGATGATGAAGGTCAAATTAAAAGCTTAATCCTTTCCTTTTTTACTAACATCTACCAGGAATCAGACCAGGCCATCAGAACGTCTGCTAGTCAACACTTTATAGGGGTCTTCCTAGACCTCGCCCCATCTGCGAGGAGTGCCATGGCGATGACTCCCTCCCAAGCTGAGATCTAGGAGTCTCTTCGCGGGATGCCCCCCCTGAAGGCCCCGGGTCCCGATGGAGTGGACGCATCCTTCATCCAGGAGCATTGGAGCACTTTAAAGAATCAGATTATAGAGTTCATCCAAGCACCCTTCCGCGGTATCAATCTCAACCCCGAGGTGGCAAACTCCTTGCTTATTCTTATTCCAAGGTTCCAACCCCGGAGACCTACTCGCAACTGTGCCCAATCTCTCTCAACAACATGAGCTTGAAGCTCCTGTCCAAGATCATCGCCAATAGGATCAAGCCTTATCTAAATGAGTGGATCTCGCCTTTTCAGTCGAGCTTCATTCCAGGTCGCCACATCGGAGATAATATCAAGCTTGTGCAAGAGATTATCCACTCCATGGAGTCAAAACAATGCAAGAAACACAGGCCGACACTGAAAATTGATCTCGTTAAGGCCTTCGATACCATGAGTTGGGTCTTCATAGCTGACTCCCTACACCGCACGCCCATTCCGAATAGCCTGATCTCCATCATTATGCAGATCATCTCGTCTGGATCCACCTCCTTCTTATGAAACGGCGAGAACATAGGCACATTCACCCCCTCCCGCGGGGTGAAGCAGGGGGATCCTATCTCACCGTATATTTTTGTGATCTGTTTGGAACGTTTCAGTCAGCTTATCCAATCCGAGATCATTAACGGGAACTGGAAGCCGATTGTTCTTACCAGGCAGAAGCTTCCTTTCTCACATGCGAGCTTCGCTGACAATATCATCCTGTTTGGAGAAGCATCCATCCTGCAAGCACGCACGATGATGCGTTGCCTGCGCGCCTTTGGAAGAGCGTCAGGTCAATCCCTCTCCACGGAGAAATCATCTATCTTCTTCTCTTATAACACCCCCAGGTCCCTCAGAAGAAGAATCTTCTGCCAGCTTCACATAGTAGAAACCTCCGACCTGGGACGGCATCTTGGGGTGCCCATCATTCACAATAGAAAAGCCAAGGCTCACTTCCAACACCTTATCGCAAATACACAGGCTCGCATCTATCAATGGAAGAATCACTTCCTCTCCTTGGCGGGCCGCATCACCCTATCCAAATCCATTCTGAGCGCGTTGCCTTGCTACACTATGCAAGCTTCCCTGCTCCCTTTGTCAAGCTGCAGCAGAATCGATCAAATGATCAGGATCTTCCTTTGGAGCGGTTCTTCCCAAGGGCGGAAAACGCACCTCGTCGCATGGAAACATGTCATCAAACCGAGAGGCCAAGGCGGGCTCAACATCCGCCAAGCTAGAAACTTCAACAAGGCGTTGTTAATGAAGACGGCCTGGACATACCTACAAAATGAAGAAATTCCGTGGGTCGGCCTTTTGCGTGCTAAATACTCTAACCAGAACGTGAATAATCCTTCAGGCTCCCACGTTTGGAGAGGTATCTGCTCACTTCTGCCCTTTCTCCTCACAAATTCTAGGAAGGGGGTCATTTCTGGTTGGGATACTAACGTATGGCAAGAGCATGGATAGGAGAGGGCTTCAAACCTATTCTACGTGAGAACAAACTAATTCCGGAGGACATTGAAGACCTCTAGGTCGCTTGTCTAGTTAAGGATGATGGAACCTGGGATGAAGATTTCTGGCGGTGTTGGTTCACTGCCTCCTCAAGGTTAGAGATTCTCCAGATGCCTCCGCCTCGACCCCATTATGGACCAGACAAGTTAATATGGTCACATTCGGCTAATGGCATGTTCTCAGTTAATTCTGCCTACAAACTCTTGATGGGTAATCTTCCTAGTATCGACATCGCCCTTTTCCCTATGATCTGGACCATTCCGGTCCCGCACAGGGTCCAAGCCCACCTCTGGTTAACCCATTGGAATAAGCTGCTCACCAATGAACTTAGGATGAAGAAGAAGCTGACTCCTGCAGCGACTTGTTGCCGTTGCTCGGCAGCAGATGAGATGGTTCTTCATGCCCTAAGAGACTGCAGTGTTCCCAAAGCCACTTGGCGGAAGATCATACCCAGTGAAGCAACGGATTTCTTCTCTCATAACTCCACTGTCCTGTGGTTGGATTACAACCTAAAAACCATGGAGAAAGTAAACGGATGGAACGCCTTATTTGCTACAGCCTGTTGGTTCATTTGGAAAGACAGGAATGCTGCTATCTTTGAAAACACAAGGCTTCCCCCCGCTGTTCTCGCCACCAATTGTTTCACCTTGGGAGCTGCATACTCCCAAGCCTTCTACGGCGAGGACTCTCCACCACGTTGTCAACCCCTACTCGCGCCCAACATTCATGTACACCCGCACTGCACTGTCTTTCAAGTCGACACAGCGGTTGATGCAGGCCGGAAAACCATCTCAACTAGCATGATCGCCAGAAGCACTAGGGGGGATTGGTGGTCCGACTGCTGCAAGATCATTTGAGGGCCGGATGCTCAAACCAGAGAACTGCAAGCTATCCTGCATTGTGCACAATTCATCAACTCTAAAAAGGGGCTTACTGGCATCATTCTCACTGATTCGAAGCTGGCTTATCTTTGGGTAAGCAACCAACAGAGTCCACCTCCTAAATATGCGCTTCTGGTCCGAGCTATCAAGGAAGAGTGGACTCAGAATCGAGTTCAAGCTATATACCACGCGCGGCACAACCTCAACAACCTGGTGGATCTTCTAGCAAAGCATTGCCTCAAGCAGCCGGACACCCCAACACTATTTGAGTCTTGCCCTCCCTTTCTTTCGAAGGTTCTCCTAGAAGAACAAGCTACTTTCTCTCTGATGTTTGCTTCTCAAGCTAGTATTTAGGGCTATCGAGCTATGGCTTGGAGTTCCAAAAAAAAAAAGAGATGATAACAATTATCATCATCAAGCTGACTATCATCATTTCCCTTATTAACCATATAAGATATTCAATAGCATATGTATAACTAGCATAAGCAAGTCTAGTAGCATATCATCTCTATTAACATGAATCAGTCTAGTATCATAAGCATATCTAACAACATTAGCATGTCTAATAGTTTGAACAAATCAATATCATAAGCAGAGTTATCAACATAAGCATGAGTATTTGCATAAGCATGATTAGATTTATTTGCATTTCTAATTATAGAGGCATGGCTAGCATGCTAAACATAACTAACAACATGATATAGCTAGCATCCTAATTATAATCAGCAGTAGCAATATAGATATCAACATAAACATGACTATTGTATGTACACATTTACAATCTTATGCATATCCACAACATAAGTATAATTACTATCTCTTAATTGCACTAAGCATCACCTTTATGTAAAGAGAACAAACAAGGGTTATCATACAATGTGAAGCATCATGTATAACCCTAAACAGATATGCTATATGGTTGTATTACATCTTTTATTATGCCCTGGGGAATTTGAATCGTACTATTCAAAGTCCAACCGACCCCTACAAAGGGCTATTCGGTTCCGTACAAGATCTAGGAGTGCCGATATCCTAAGATCTCTTCCCCTCGGTCAGTACGAGTAAAAAGTCAATGACATATCAGTCAAAGCTTCCACCACAGTGACATATAGTCAAGCTGGTAACCACTAGTCCGCCCTTGGTACATGCCATGACACTAGTAACCAGGGTATACAAACCCAATCACTGAGGCACAACCACAGTTTTCTTCTAATCACAACATGTTATAATCACCGAGACACAACCACATCCATTCTCAATCACATCAGATGTATGAGGCATGACCATAGCCAACCTCCACAATCTGCATTGTGGATGACAAGGACATAACCTCAACCTGCCACCCCCACATACTCAATAGTATGTGCTCCGAGTTTCCCTTAGGAATACTCATTTCACCATCCAGCAAGTTCTGACACTGAAGATGGTTCTACGACACATGGCACTACATGATTAGAGTTGCACTTGATTAGTTATCCCAATTGGGTGAATTAAGGATACATCAAATAAGTGGACATACAAACCCTAATTCACTTCTAACAAGCATATAAATATCACAACTTTGAAAAGATATAAAACCTGTGAAACATAATTTCTCATCTCATCATCATATGGTACTATTCACTTGCCATTCATGAGACCACACTAGTCATCATACTATCACAAGATATAAATCCTTTTCATAATTTCACAAGGTATCACCCTTATCAACATAAGAGGATTACACCTAATTCAGGGCTTAACCATGCCCAAAGGTCATTAAGACCATCATACTATTCCCTACTAGATCATCATTATCCTTGCATGCCTTATAACAAGGCTCAACAACATCACTTACATATAATACACCAGATCAACACAATATTGCATTAATGAGCTAGGATATATTCATAAACAATCATAGCAAGGTTATATTAACATTAAGAACATTCCTTTATTACATCAACATGCAAGGAATCTATATATGATTAACCCTCATCATATTCATAATGCACATGTTTCGCATAAGCAAGTATCAACCATGTGGCTATGACAACCACCAATTAACACATTCAGTGTATGATCATGTTAAGGAGGTTATTTCACCATCATTCCATCATATAAGAATGTTAAACATGAATACTCATCTTTATCTATTTGCATTACAGTTAGGTCCAACAAGATAAATTATATTAATGTTACTAATTAGCACTTATACCCAAACCCTAACTCACAACATTCCCATTGGATCATGGATGCATAAGGTGAAGCATCACCATCACATTCCATACTATTCTCAAGTATGAACCTACACATAAATTACGGTGTAACCATTGAGTTATAGCATACTAGGGTTTCAACAACATTAACATAGTACTTCATGATTGTATTAGTCATTCAAGGACTATTCACACCAAATTACCATCATTTAGTTATATTAAAGCTAGGTATAACAAGCTATTCCTCATTAGGGTTACATATCAACACAATATGATTATCATACCATCTATTCATATGAGTGAATATGTAAGACTACCTTATTAATGGTAACCCTCCATTTGTTCCATCATCATTCAACCCATATCACCATACCACAATGTCACCCAGAACCATTGGATATTTAAAAGGTAAGACTATTGGCTGTTTACAGAAGTAGACACCTTGGATAAACCACCTATCAATTCCTTGATTTGTTCTCTATAAAGAGTCACCATCTAATCCTATACATCCCTTGATTAACAACACAAAAGGTTCCATTGAAAGTAGGGTAAAACCCATAATCGACTGTTCATTTAAAATAAGCCATCCATTGTCAACAAGTAATCTCCTTAAGTTAATCATATAAATGAAACCATCTAAATCACATTATTAGGACAAACATATTACATTAGCCATAATTCCACTTTATTAGAGGAATAAACATTATATCTTGACCATTGGGTCAAGTTCATATATTAAAACCATCAATTACAGTATAGGTCCGACCATTGCATCAAGTTACCCAAGAAACCATTGGTCTAAGGCTTAATTGATTCTACAACTATATGATTAAATCACCATAGGTTTTGGAGACCTGATCCACCATCATTAGTGACCATTAAGTCACCATAGGTTGTTAGATCAGCACTACAGTCATTAATCAACATCAAATATCAAACTAATATCACCATTGATTGATAACATCATTAGGGTACTTAGTTGCTAATCGCTAGGCTTCTAATTATTACAAAACATGACCTAAGGGGTAAGCTTCAGTTGACACCCTTGGTTACCACCATCAAATGTCATGAATACAACACCATATGGTTGTTGCAATGGTACCATCATCGGGTCATGGGTTTATAGAAGAAATCAACTTGAAACCCTAAAATTGACCATTGGTTGATAGGTGCTTAGCACCATAGGTTGTCAAACCAACCTGATCCAAGTCATATTATACCTTATTAATAATGTAAACATGATCACAGGTTCATCTATAACTGAAATTAGAATAGGGAACATTATAAAAATCAAAATCAAAGTCAAGCATTTAGTGCATGGATCATCATTTTCAAGCAAGAACATGATCTAGAAAGCTTATGGTAAGCAATAAATGTGGAGCAAGTTATAAAAATTGTCTCTAATGAGAATATGAAACCCCACATAGAAGAAATCTTGAGCAGGTAGGGTATAAAATCTAAGTATAAGCTATGAACTCGTCCATCTAGCACCTTTCTTCATCAAATGAGTAGACCCTAAGCATAAGGAGCAAGAAAGGTTGGGTTTTAGAGCTTTAGAAAAATTTCTACCATGGAAAAGTAAGGTTCCGACCTGGAGGAAGGTCTAAGGGAGGAGAAGATCAAGAGAAAAGGAGAAGGAAGGAAGAAAATAACTTGCTTTGGTCAAAATCCCTACAAGATGACCTTGGAAACCTTAGGTAGGGCTAAATGGAGCTCTAGGAGAGATTCTTCTCCAAAAAGAGGTTGTATTCTACCTTAGAGCACTGGGTTCTGCATAAAAACAGAGTTGAGTTGTTGCTCCAGGTTAGAGGAAAGATAAAGAAAGCAAAGTTTCGTACTTGGGCAAGGAAGAGGTAATTATAGCCCATGGATAAGGATGGGAGAAAGCATGAGGTGTAAAAGTAGCTTCCCCATGTTTCTATAGCATTAAACTATTAAGAATATACAAGCACACACACAAGAAGCTCCCCAACCATCCTTGTAGACCTGATTAGCTTTCCATTGGCGAATTTCCCAGACAATCACATAATTCATTAGTTGATAGCTACTGAAGGTAGCTCATCCGTGAAGGGGTAAACCCTAAAATACCCTAGGAGAAAACACCTTCAAACCAAGGTTTAAATAGGTGCCCATGGCTCAAAAAGCTCAATAATGAAGAGATAATATAAAAGGAACATAATGAAAGTGATAAATTTCAAATAAAACCTCTCAATTGGGTGAATTACAGAAAATTCCAAAATGTGCATAAAATTGCATAACTTGCTCAAACAATGTTCAAATTGGACCAAATTTGAAACATAAGCTTGCATTATGATTTCAAAGAATATAAAAAGGTTATATTAGGGTTATAAGAATTCAATTATGGTAATTAAGGTTATTCAAATCATTAAGCAAGTTCAGGGGACTTACAACAAGGTTTGGTGAGGTCGTGGATTCCGACTCTTCCACTAGACATGGTATGTCACCGATTTTGATTTAGCAATATCAGTTTGATTTGGGTGGTATGAATCAAATCCTTAAGGAAAAATAAAATACGTAAACATCAATGGAGTATACTTGTGTAGGATCAAATACGAAAACATTGGCTGACGCCTTGCTAGTTCTGTTTACATTATAATAAATAGTGAATATACATGATCTTCATATTCCTTTTATGATGCTATGATGTTTCATAATCCAATAGTAATTTCTTACTTTGTTAATAATGATTACTTGCTTATCATAGTTGTAACTTTACTTCTTGCTTTAATCATCTTATCCGTGATTATAATAGAGTTGATGGAGAGTTACATCTCCCGCTAAGATTGAAATCTCACCCCGTGGGTTTCCCACATCCTTTTTAGATGGACATGCATGAGGAGGAAAAGATCGTGTAGCAGAGGTTGAGTAGTAGCAAGAAAGATAGTAGCTGACAAGGTTGGAAGTGCTATTGGATGTCTTTTTATCGTTAGAGTCCTAGAGTCATCCCCGTACACTCGGGTTTTGGGGATGTTTTGTAAATGTGCTTTCAATATATGGTTATCTTGTCTGCCCCTTTTGTGCATAGTTGTGGTGGATATATGTATATATGTTCTGGAACAAGTTTTCTTGTAACAAGGTGATGGAACACACAGTAAGTGCTTGTGACGTGAAAGGACTTGTATGTAAAGGCTTTTGCACTTTGGTAGTTTTATGAAAACAATTTTAATTTTTAGTATTTTCCTATGATCTGATGGTTAGTGGTTAATCACATTTTGTTTTGAGTAATCTCACTTTGTGTGGCACAAGGCATCATAGTAATATTCAATGGGCTAACCAAAGGCCTATTTCCTTAGATATGGGTCATCTCAATATGTTATATTTTGATTAATTTCATGCAAATACAATAGAGAATTTTCTAGACCCAACGGTTTTTGACAAGTTTTTTTAAATGAAAATTACCTCTTGGAATATTTGCGGGGCTGTAGTCAATAATAGGTGCAAATCTATTTCAAATCACATTAAAGCCAATCATATACAAATCATAGTCATTTAAGAAACAAAATCATTGATTGATAATCATCATCTCAAGTAGTTGGGTGGAAAGTTTATTAGCAATTGGATTAAAATCCATCCATTGGTCTTAGTAGTGGAACTTTTGTTGGATGGAATGGTGGTAAAGTCTAGTACAATGAGTCCATTATTTAATGTTATAGCATCTCTTTATCCTTAGAAACCTTAGGATACAACTTCTCTTAGATATTTATTGGCATTTACAGTGAACTTGTCTCAAATAAGGAAGAGTTCTTCAATGAGCTCAAGTTTTTAGCATTTAACTATTAAATTCTTCCTTGTTTTGTAAGTATAACTATCATAGTTCAAGATTTGCATATGAATGATCCTTAAATGGTGACACTTTGTCATATCACCAAAATCATATGAATAAATTAAACATTTTCATTGTTGATGTAAATATGGGTGACCTCAATGTTAGAAACGTTATTTTCACATGAAGTGAAGGAAGACAATAGGCAATTCTTGATTAATTTCTTATATCCCTTCTATAGTATAACAAATATCCTCCATGCACTTCTGTAGCTGGTGCTAGAGTCATTTCAGATCATATGCCAGTTGCATTCTAACTACATTTCACAGGGTCTGTGCATTCTAAAAATAGGAAGATCTTGGAGTAGATACAACCAATATAGAAATATTGTTGATCAAGGATGGAAACATAATAATGGAAATAATACAATGCTAAACATATACAACAATTAGAAAGACATCCAACTTAAACTAAGACATTGAAACAACAACTTTGTAGGTAATATAAATAATAAGATAGAAAGGAGAAAAAAAAACTACAACCAGTAGGAATCCAAAGTACATTGGATATTCTTGAGATTGATATTAAAAAACATATCACTAAATACTTCAATTACATCATGAAGTTTTATAGAAACAAAGACAAAAACAATTTTTGATTAAAGAAGAAGATAAAAGCACATGTATTATAAGATCTATAATAACATAAGAGACAATCATGCATCCTCTTTCTTCACTGAAACAATAAGATCAAAAAAATAGGAGTGAAATCATAGACACGGTTGATTCACATTTTTATAAGATATTCAACCAAAATAAATCATATCCAGGTATATAAATTTGACTAGAATCACCTATGTGGTAAAAAGAACAATACTAACAACAACTTCACTTCCCTTTTACTATTACTAAGATCAAAATTGTGGTTTTTAGTCTTGGGTTTGATAAGTTACCTGCATCAGATGGTTTTAATATGTATCTTTATCAAAACAATTGGGGTACTGTTAAAATTTCCTTTATGGACATTTTAAACACATTCCATGAAATAACAACAATATTACTAAACTATCTATATTAATTTATTCTAATAGTATCCCAATAAAAAGGTAGATAGTCCCAGTAGACAATACAAACCTATTAATTTATTATTTCAAAAGTTCTTAGTATGAGACTCAAAAGATATATGAATAACATCATTAGTACAGAGAAAACTACTTTTATCAAAGGAAAGAACATTCATGATGCTTATATTATGCAAAATGAATACATACAATCTTCTCATGTACATAAGGAACCTCTCTACACTCTTAAGATAGGTCTAAAAAGGTTTTAACAATGTTAATTGGTCCTTTTTGATGAAACACATGAAAGGATGAAATTTCCCTAACAAATGGAATGAATTGATATTTCAATGTATAAGCACTACTAGAACCTCAGTCATCATAAATGGATCCATTTTTGTTATTTTAAGAATAAAAATGGCCTTCAACAAGAAAATCCTATTTTGCTAAATCTCTTTGTTATTATTTCCTCTATTCTTTCTCCGATGTTCATACCTAACTTGACCAACAACCTAATATCTAAAATAAACAACTTATAAGATAGTAATACCATATAGTTTATATATGATACCATTGTCTTAATTAAACCAAATGATTATCAGTAACACATTGAGAATTTTAGGAATTTCCAACATGTTTTCAGATCCAGAATAAACTTTGGCAAATCTACCCTAGCTAGAGTGCATATGTCTCACTTTAAAATAACAAAATACAGTTCTATGATGAAATGCAAACTAGAACCTTTTCCATAAAATATTAAGACTCCCTTTATCCCCATTTAAACTTCCCACAATGCTTGACAATTAATTTTGATTAAAATAACTCAACACCTTACTTCTTGAAGATATAAATGCTTAAATAAAATAAACATATTTACTCTAATTTATGAATCTCTTTCATGCCTACCCTCATATTTCATTAGCTACACACCCCTCTCCATAAACCTTGAAAATAATATCAATGTTTGTCAATGATGTTTACATGTAGTGGGTTTGCTCTAGTGATAATGAAAAGAATCGCCTTATCAATTTGTCTACAGTTTGCAATACAAAAAAACAAGATGGGTGTAGGGTGATTGATCTCGATCTACACTCTAAATGCATGGTAAAAAGATCACTATGAACATCCTTGAGAATAAAAATAGCATTTGGAGTGACTATTTAAAGATCAAATGCTATAACAACAAACCACCATGGTATCTAAAAAGGAAAATCACATTTTCTCTTCTTTGCAGAAATATGTTATTAAGTGTCAAAATCTTATTGATGATATTATCCATGTCTGCTCACATCAATGGAGTAGCATGCTTTTTTATCAGACCCTAGGTCCCAACTAGGTTGACTATTTTGGTTATTAACGTTCCAAATTCAATCAAACACATCTCTCTTAATAAAACATACCACCACTACAGAAATGGCTTATAAAGTCACTTTTCAAGGTGTCGGTTGTATACAAAAACCGACACATAAACCCTACTGTGTCGGTTTGGAACAGAAACCGACATCCAATCCGTGAAGGTCGACCAGACACGGGTACCGCTTTTATTAAGTGTCGGTTAATTAATAAAAAATCGACACCTAAAATCAACCGCCAAACCCAAAATTCCAGCGAAAAAATTGGCTCCAATATTTTACATATTGCGTCGGTTCGTAACTAAATAACCGATGACTAAAGGGTATTCGTAAGATAGGAATAGTTGTCGGTTGTCTTTTAATAAAAAACCGACGACTATAATCTAGTATAGTTGTCGGTTTGTGGCAAAGAACCGACACTGTTGGTTTAGTTGTCTGTTTTTTAAAGAACCGACACGTATTTTCAACTTAATAGCTCACCCTGCCAGAAACGATTCTTCCCATTTCCCTATTTCGTTCCCGATTTCCTTAGCTCCGGCAATTTCCCTTGCTTCCTGCCGCCGCCACCGCCACTCCTTCCTCCGTGCTCGCCGCTCGTCGCCGTCGAGCGAGAAGCAGTCGGCCTCCCTCTCCGCCCGCCCGCCGGCTTCCCTCTCCGCCTACCGGCCTCTCCTCCGCCGTCGGCCTCTTCTCCGCCCGCCGGCCTCTTCTCCGCCCGCCGACCTCTTCTCCGCCATCGCCGGTAGCAGCTAGGTCTCCTAGCCTCGCCGCCCTCTCTGCCGCTCCTCTCTTCGCCGCCGGAAGCTGCTAGGACTTTGCCTCAGCCGCTGCTCCTCTTCCCTCAAGGTGCCCGCCCTGCCTTCTTCTTCTTCCTCTGCTCGTCTTCCCTCAAGGTGCCGCCCTGCTGCTGGGCATTTTTTTTTAAATTTATTTACTTCTTATGAGAATCAGTTTTAATTAGGGCTCATACACATATTGATGTCTAACACCTAAATGAATATCTAGTTAGTGTATTTTCCTAGTATCGTGAAAGATTCTCAATCGTGTGTATCAAATGGGATTCTTATATATATTCAGATCTTAATGTTATAAATGGAAGAATCGAATGTTATAAAATCCCATCAAAGTAGGTAGAAACAACTTATATATATTCAGATCTTAATAATTCCATAAAGTGCACATTATCTTACTCAGGAAAAGTATGTGTATAATGTAGGATTAGTTCCATATAATGGTTCTATTTTAGTAAGCACCTAGAAACCCGTCCAAGATTTACTCATTAGGAGCATTTCCTTGTTTGTTCTCTAAGTACATTTGTAGACTTCTTTTCAAGCTATCATGTCTACCACAATAAAGTTGGTTATGACAAGCAATAAAAGGTTAACTGATGTTATACAACTTTTTCTGAAAATATATAACATCGTTATATGTACTTACACTTTGTTAATACTAATATTGTGCAGTCTCTGTCCACCCATAACAGTCACTATGAACTGGGCCTTTATGTCAATGTTAACGTTCCCTATTGAAGAACAATTGGACATCATCCTAGATGATCGTTCCTTAAACCAATTGGTCATACCCAAACATTGGCATTTTCTAAAAGGAAGACACTACATGCCTGGTAAAGTGACCCTAACTTTTGGTAATTATTCACATGTTATCGAGGTTGAGTATGATTTGGCGGGAAATCTTGTATCAAAATCCGGTTGGCGTGATTGGATTGGAGAGCTGCATGTGGTCCGTTGGAACAAGCTTTTTCTCCGTCCAGTTGGCGATAATTCCATCAAAGTTTGGATAACCAACAGCAACTGCGAGACCCCCGATCATCTTCTGCGGTATGAGCGCACGGCGTCGCATATCAGCTCAGACAAATCTGAATCTGAGGCCCCTGTCAGTTCAGATTCGTCTAAATACAGTGAGGAGCTTCGTGACACAGCTTCATCATCAAAAAGAAGTTACTGATGCATGCGGGACCATGTTGGTGTAGTATTTAGTTGTCTATCTATCTAGACTTGTCTGTAGTAATAGTTTTTTTAATTATGCGCATGTTTAGGGGTACACCAACCCCTTTGTTTAGTTATTGTTATAACTGAAGTGTGTGTTCCCATGAATGGAATTGAAAGTTGCTACATGAATGCTTATAACTGAAGTGTGTGTTCTCATGAATGTTCCCATTTGCATGATTACACTACTATTTTCTCATATTGTTTAGTCTATTTTAATATGACATACGTGCTTATATCTTGCTTAATGATGAACTGTAATGCACACATGTGACATGCTTGGAATGTAAATGATGAACTTTTCCCTAAATTGCCAATCATGCTTTTAAAGACATCAATAATCACCCTAAATTGAAGAACTAGGATTTTAGGTATAAGAATGACAATACATTATTTGTTGGCCTAGAAACCCGTCCAAGATTTACTCATTAGGAGTAAATCTTGGATAGTCCCCGGTTTGGGACTGTTCTTGAACACCTAATCTCACTTAGGATGTAAGTGTATAATGTGTATTGGGTTTTCAAGAAAATTTTGGCAGCATTTCCCCGTTTGTTCTCTAAGTACATATGTACTTGGAAAACAGCGGGGAAATGCTGCCAAAATTTTCTTGAAAACCCAATACACATTATACACTTACTAGTGAGATTAGGTGTTCAAGAATGGATAGGTGGTACACATTTATTATATATAATAATGACATCACATGTATTTGTTAACCCTAGACCCTAATCTTGTCCTAATATATACTTGTTTTCTCTTTGATCATAGAATGGATAGATCATGGATGTCCATTCGCAATCGCTGCACCCCAGAGTTTATTTCTGGTCTTCACCAGTTCATTAAATTTGCCGAGGAACATAGGAAACAACCTGGAGATAGGTTCTACTGTCCATGTAGACATTGCAGTAACAACTTGAAAGTCAACACTGGTGATGAAATCATGACTCATGTCATGTGCAACAAGATTATACAAGGCTATACAGAATGGCACTGGCATGGAGAGATTTCAAACCCGAAACCAGTGGATGTCGATAGCAGTGCTTATATGGAAGAAGAAATTGCCTACGATGACGTAGATGTGAATGAACCAGTTCCAGTAGACATCGTTGATGCGATGCTGGATAGTTGTGGGGTAGAGTACACCGATCCACCTCCCATTTTTAGAAACATTGTGCATGATGCTGAGATGCCGTTATACACAGGTTGTACTAAGTTTACGAAGCTTAACGCTGTGTTGAGATTGTACAAGTTGAAAGCTAACAATAGATGGAGCGACAAAAGCTTCACATCATTGCTGTCTTTGTTGAAAGAAATGCTTCCTGAAGGAAACGAGCTGCCAATCTCAACATACCAGGTAAAGAAATTGTTGTGCCCAATGGGAATGGATGCCAAGAAGATACACACATGCCCTAATGATTGTGTATTATTTCAAAAGGACTATGCAGATTTGAAAGATTGTCCAAAATGTGGTGCATCACGGTATAAATTGACGACTTCGGGGGAGTCCAAAACTGGTTCTCCTGCCAAGGTGATGTGGTATCTACCTATAATATCACAGTTTCAACTCTTGTTTTCCAATCCGATAGATGCGAAGAATTTGAGGTGGCATGCAGATGTTAAGAAAATTAATGATGGGATCCTACGACATGCGCCTGATTCCCCACAGTGGAAGAAGATTGATGTATTGTACCCTGAATTTGGTGAAGAAGTCAGGAATCTAAGACTTGGGCTTTGTACAGACGGGATGAATCCGTACGGGACATTGAGCAGCCAACATAGCACTTGGCCAGTCATGCTTGTTATATACAATCTTCCTCCCTGGCTGTGTATGAAAAATAAGTACGTAATGCTGTCGTTGTTGATATCGGTCCCTAAACAACCTGGAAATGACATCGATGTTTATCTTGAACCTCTGATTGATGACTTAAAGAAACTCTGGGGTGAAGGTGTGATGACCTATGATGCTTCATGAAGAGAGACATTTCGTTTGCATGCTATGTTGTTTTGCACTATTAATGACTTTCCAGCATATGGGAATTTGTTTGGATATAGTGTCAAGGGAGCTAAAGCGTGTCCTATATGTGAAGAGAACACTGATTCAACAAGACTAAAACATGGCAGTAAGAATGTATATCTCGGTCATCAAAAGTTTCTTCCAAAATTTCATCCGTATCGTAGGAAGCGCAAAGCATTCAATGGATTGAATGAGGAACGCAGTGCACCTAAACCTATACCAGGGGAGGTTGTTTATGAAAGAATAAAAGACTTTGTCAATGAATTTGGTAAGAGATCACAAGGTACTACACGGAGTGACAATTCTTCATTCAAGAAGAAGTCAATATTTTGGGATCTTCCTTATTGGAGTTCTTTGACAGTCAGACATTGTATCGATGTAATGCACGTTGAGAAAAATGTCTATGATAGCATCATTGGTACTCTGTTAAATATACCAGGTAAAACTAAAGATGGGATAAAATCCAGACTGGACCTACGTGAAATGGGAATAAGGTCAAAATTAACAGAAATATGTGAAATGGGTAGTAAAAGAACATACTTACCTCCCGCATGTTACACGTTATCTAGAAAAGAGAAGAAAGCTTTTTGTGAATGCTTGATAAATGTTAAGGTACCAAATGGTTACTCATCCAACATCCGTAGATTGGTATCAATGAAAGATCTGAAGTTGATATGACTTAAATCTCATGATTGTCACACTCTAATGCAACAAATATTGCCCGTGGAAATTCGATCTATATTGCCGAAGCATGTAAGGTTTGCAATCACCAGACTTTGTTTCTTTTTCAACAGTCTCTGCAGCAAAGTTATTGACCCTAAGACTCTCGATAATTTGCAAAGAGAAGTGGTTGTTACCCTATGTCAGCTTGAGATGTATTTCCCTCCTTCGTTCTTTGATATCATGGTACATCTTGTTGTCCACTTGACTAGGGAAGTGAAAATCTTGGGCCCGGTTTTCTTGCATTGGATGTATCCCTTTGAACGATACATGAGCGTTTTTAAAGGTGATGTTCGAAACCGTTATCGGCCTGAAGGGAGTATTATTGAAGGTTATGTGGCGAGAGAGGTTATGGATTTCTGCAATGACTTTCTCAGTGGTAATGACACTCCTGATAATGACAAGAATATTGACGAGCTATTTGGCAAAGGAATATTGGGATCACGTGTGAAAGTAATCAGCCGTGAGCAGTTGGAACAAGGTCATTTGTATATTTTACACAACATGGACGAAGTGAACGTTTATATCGAGGAACATACCAATTTCATCAAAAGACAATATCCTCGAGCCAATACAATGTGGCTTGCTAGAGAGCATAACAAGACTTTTATTAAGTGGTTTGAAGATAAAGTCTTACATCAACTATCTCAAACACCAGATGATATTACTGAAACTATCAAATGCCTCGCCTTTAAACCATAGTTGACTGTTATGTCTTATGAAGGGTATGACATTAATGGATTCACATATTACACAAAGTGCCAAGATGATAAGAGTGTCGTCCAAAACAGTGGGGTCACCCTTCAAGCATCGACTATGCTTTTTGCAAGTGCAAAGGATAAGAGTCCACGTGAAGCTAAAATGTCATATTACGGTGTCATTGAAGAGATATGGGAATTTGACTATATAGATTTCAGAATTCCGCTCTTCAAATGTAATTGGGTTGATAACACCAAAGGAGTTATAGTGGATGAATTGGGTTTCACTTTAGTGAACTTTGAAAAGATTGGCGAGAAGGCTGAACCATTCATATTGGCATCATAGGCGAAACAAGTATTTTATATCGATGATCCTGCAAATGATAAATGGTCGGTTGTTCTTCATGGTAAAAGACAGTTCATTGAAGATCCTATAGATGAAGAAGAGTACTATGATAAATATGATGACTCCAGTCCATTCTCAGTTGGGTTGCCAACTCCAGAAAATATTGAAGCTAATGATGACTTATATGTGCGCGGAGATCACAATGAAGGATTGTTAATTGATAAAAGATCACAATTTTAGAGGCATGCATGTTTATATTTTTTTATTGAAGCTAAATGTTTACTTTTTTAATATCAATATCATTTTCTGATTTGATGTTTCATTATCTTCTAGTTAATACAAATGCTAAACATTGTGGGAGGGTGCTAAAGAACTATAGGACCAATCTCACTCGAGATTACATACGCGATGCTGAGAGTAGGTTATTGATCTATTCCAATTCTAGACATTGATCAGTATTTCACTAACTCTACACTAATAATTTTTGTTTGTATTCTCTTTGAAAAATAAATATAGGAAGAAGGCTATGCAGGACGGACATGACATAGCTATGCAGGATATGCAGGAAGAAGCCCCAATGAAGAGAAGCATGATACATATACAATACATAAAGTGCAGCACACACAAGTGGTTCAGATTCATATAACAACATGACAGACTAACACATATATAGTGCATAACAACAGCAGCTCCGAATTTACATACAACACTAACTTAGTACATATATAGTGGACTAAGGTGACGATACCACCTGCTAAAACAGGTTACCGACTATATGTTACGACTGGGAGGTCGTGATTCAGCAACGTATGCATTAGCAGGAGGACAAACAGATCACCATATGAGGACAAACATATGGTGATCTGTTTGTCCTCCTGCTAATGCATACTGTTGCTGAATCACGACCTCCCAGTCGTAACATGTAGTTGTCGGTAACCTGTTTTACCAGGTGGGATCGTCACCTTATAAGTCCCACTATATATGTACTAAGCTAGTGTTGTATGTAAATTCGACGCTGCTCTTGTTATGTACTATATATGTGTTAGTCTGTCATGTTGTATGGACATCGATTATATTGCTCAGGTATTATATAGTCTCATTAGATAATATGAAATATATCAATCTTATTTATAGCTCATTAATTATATATATACATCATTCTCTTTACATGTGTTTAAAGCTGACCCCACTATAGGAACGGACTTACCAGATGTACATGCTCCCTATACGATGGGAGAATTAAATGAAGTAAGAGAAGAATGGGCAACAACCATACAAATAGTGGGGATTTTGTAAATGAATTTCTGAATTATAATATGTGTGAATGTTTCTACATGTCTAGATGTTTCTACATGTGTCTGAGTGAAAATGAATGAAAGTGTTGGTTACTATATGAATGTTTCTACATGTGTGAATGTGAATGAATGGAACTACAGATTGCTAGCTACATGAATGTTTCAAAATGTATGAAAATAAAATGGAACTGCAGGTTGTATTTCTAAATGCATGTGTGAATATTTTTGTTGTTAAATTTGCAGGTTTGTGGCCTGTTGTTGGCTGATATCAATGGATGTCGTAAAACCTGCAGTTCAGTTAACTGAACTTCAGGTTTCTCATCCTGCGACCAGCCATAGCAGGTCTGCAGGTCTGTAAAAAAAAACAATAGGCGTCGGTTATTTAGATATAACCGACGCCTATTTCCTGTGGCGCGAACATATATGGTGTCGGTTTCTTAATACAAATCGACACTGATAGTGCCCAAGCTGGCGCCAATAACAGGCGTCGGTAATTGTAAACAACCGACACATAACTTTACAGTGTCAGTTATTTAAATGTAACCGACACATATTCTTTTGGCGCGAAGACATATTTCGTCGGTTGTTGGCTTATAATCGACATTGATAGCGCCCAAGATGGCGCCCTTTCTGTGGCACGAAGGGTTTGGGCGTCGGTTTCTTATCTAATAACCGACGCCTATAGTCCCCTGATGGCACGTTTTTGGTCGCGTGCAAAGAGTTTGGGTGTCAGTTCTGGAACCGACGCATAATGGGTGACCTTTTAGTGTCGCCCACATAGGCGTCGCTCGGAAACCGACACGAAAGGCCATAAATAACCGACACTAAAGGTAGGTTCTGTAGTAGTGTACTATCTTATTTTCTCTTCTATGAACAATCCTCGTAAGAGACAATTGACAAGTATTGGTATTAATGATAGCATTAATGACCTCAAATATAGCCTTACAGAGTCATACACTATATCATATGTTAGTTGGTCTCAGGGACAAGAGTATAATGTTAATAAAGATTGTAATTTATTTATTCATTCATGTCACAAAAATTCACACTCCTTTGGCTAATTGAAAATAAAAAGGGTCTTAAGGTAAAAATTGTTATAAAGAGGTTCCTTGAACCCTCACATTTGTTAATTGTGCTATGATATTGATGAAAATATTTTTACACAATTTGATTGCAATTTCCCATGAAAATATGACACCATTTCTTTCACAAGAAAAATGCTAATGACAATCGAACGTATGGCCACCTTATGAATTATATCCACAAAAAATAAGTTTGCATGGATACTAATTTGATTCCAGAAGTTGATACTTTACTAGCTTGCAATTTGTGGAACATTTGGTTAATACAAAGTTGATAATTAAAGATATGTAATTGTCTCTAATATCTACCATAATTTCAAATTATGGGCCTCGAATTTGTATAAGAGATGGCTCATGTGCTGAGAAGATCAAAATGTCTTCCTATGTGTTCTCTATCTATGATGAGGATGAGACCTACTTTCCAAAAGGTAGTATCAACTTCAATTCCGATGAATATGATGCTATTACTTTTCTTGGAGGCTCAAAGGTTTCTTGATCCACTTGTTTATGTGGTGCTTTAGCAAGATATACTAACTCTTCACCCAATTTGGAATTCTGAATATGCAGTCTATGATTGGGCTTTATCTTGAAGTCCCACTGCTTGTACATTTTGAGGGGCACCTCTGGACTTCTCAATGGTTCTCTTCAACATACAAAGTATGCATGCACATTCTGTGGTTTTTTTTGTTTTGTTTTATATGAATGACAAGGCTTATTAAAGAAAATGCCCAACCTTACCAATCATCATAGCCAAACCCTCAATAGTTTTTAGACAACCATCCTCATTGAGAGTCCTTTATCTTGGATTGAACACATTATACAATAATAAAGTGACACCATAACATTCCTCAAACTTGTAGACTCTCAGATAATCAACATCACCCTATTCTTGGCATATTCTCACATATTCCAGGACTCAAGATCAATCCTCCACAAATATTCAATTATATGTATGTGCGTGAGTGAGGAACAAATGGACATATATGCATCTTCTCCATGAAAAAGGAGACCTTCCCCATAAAATATCTTGGATTACCTCTCTCTTCTATCCCCCTGCCTACATCTTGGTGGAATCCGATCATCACAAATATGGAGAAAAAAACCTATCTATGGAAAACAAACCATCTCAGCCTTATTGTTCGACTCAATTTTCTCGTCACTTACCTCACCCCGCTCGTCACTTAGTACCTCTATTTCATAGCTTTACCCTCTAAGGTCCTTAAATAGATAGATAGGATTAGATGTAAATTTCTTTGGAGAAGCACTAGTAAACAACATAGGACACATCTTCTCAATTTTGGAAACACATATGAAGATTGAAACAACATGGAGGATGGGGTATTATAGATTTGAAACTTCATGCTCTCAGCCCAATACACAAAATCACATCCAACTTTGTGATAAAAATATATAGTTTGGAGCAAGCATGTCACTGAGAAATACTACTCATGACAAAACCCATGAAAAAAATCTATAAGAGCAAACACTCACCACATTGGAAGCATCTTAATGACTAGATATACATGATAGATAACTCTATCACTATTTCTCCATACCGTGCCCACTAGATTTCCTTCTGGTTCGATCCATGGAACAAATGGGGCAAGATTTTTTACATGAGGACCGTGCTTGATATCCCACATAAGAGCCTTTATACCACCACTAAGGAACATTCTTTGATCATTCTCCCCTCACACAGAAGAAATTAGTTCAACAAATTTATAGATGATCACGTTACCATTGAAGAGATTGATCAAATTCACCTCTCCGCAGAACATGATACTAGAAACAAAGTGGTATGGAAATTGGATAAAAAATATACCCCGAGATCTATTTATTCTTTCTTTAGTGACATGAGATTTCATTGTCCCTGTGATTTGATATGGAAACTAAAATGCCCTTCTAAGTACATCATACTCATCTGGCTCATAGGACATAATAAATTCCTGACTGTTCAGAACTGGTGGAAGAGAGTTTTGCACATACCCATTATGTGCATTTATGTAGAGATGATATAGAGAGCAATGAAAAAATATTTTCTAGATGTAGATTCAGTAGGCATATATCACAAAATTTGTTCACACACCACAACTTACTAATGATATTTATAGAGACCTCATCAGATGTATCACTGATGCAGTACCAATTTCTTCCTATACCACAAATATGGAAGTTATCTCAACAATCATCATGTTGACGATTTGGAGAGAGAAAGTATAGAAACTTTGAAAAATATTGCCACAATATATCATATATTCATGACTATATCATTGATTCATATCATGACATTGAATTGACCTACAAATGATGTAGGGATTAGAACCATCATCAAGGAAGCCAAAGGCACACACATGCTGAGCTTTAGAGAAGTAAATCTAGAACGCGGCAACTACACCACAAACAACATCTTACAAGAATAAAACCTAACTTCATATTGGAAACACCTACTATGAGATTTCATTAGACTGTATCACTTATCTAGTCATAGGCTTGTTTTTTTTTTTTTGGAGGGGGGTGGGGCGCTCCCCCTTTCTTTATCTTGACGGTCTCCTTTATCTTGGAATCTCCTTACATATGGTCGTGTTATATTACCTCTCGTAACTCAGTAACTCGCTATATGCAACTACCCTGTTTTATTACTGATTTCGTGATTGTGATCTCAATTTTTTATTATCTATATAATAAAAAAAGTACATAACACAGTGGCAGCACAAGGGACATATATAATTCGTTTTGCTTTAGACATGCATAAACTTTTTTCTTCCAGCGAACCAAACTGGAAAATTCCCCACAATGTGGTAGATGTGGAACATGACCAGATCAGCAATCAATTACCATAGACCATGTGCACGCAGCTTTCTAGCAAGCAAGGCAACATGTATACCAAGTGCCCGCCTCACATGCATACGCTTTAGCTAAAAGTTAAAGACACAACGCAATGACGAGAGTCAGCATAAAGAAAAAGAGGCCGGTGGCGGTCGGAGCATATGCGATGGAAGATCCCTCCCACCTTTTGCTGCCCGGCTAAGACCAACAGATCTCCTATATAAGCTGCCTTGCGGGTGAAGCTGTAGTTTCTTCACCTTCCGCAGAACGGAGAGGATTCCGATTCACCGGCAGAAGAGAAACAGAGCAGAGACGGGAATCCAGTCTCCAGGATGGCCGCTGCAGCCTGTAGCGGCGGTGGAAGGCGCTGAAAGTAGCTGCTGCTATCGCCCATACCATGTAGGGCAACTACAAACCTTTGGCATTGTGCAGGATTTTCTTTTTTCTTTAGGGGTTTTTCTTTTCGATTCTGTAGTATATGTTGGGAGTCAGTTTTTCAAATTTTCTCGTCCAAGACTGATGCCCAGCTCTGCAGGGTTGTGTTACCTTCCACTATCACATCTTTGCCAGCCTCTTCGTTTTCTTTTTTTTGACTATGTTAAGACCGATGAATCACGCCCTTTACGCATAATATTCGATGATATCAGATGAATGACTTCTAACTTTCACACTTCTCTAATTTTTTTACCTTATCTGCATGGAGTTGAAACCGGGGTCAATTTACTATGAGCGGTTGTGGATATCCTTTCCAGAATATGTTTTATTTAAGGCACAATCGCACAATTGGAAACATTAAGGCTACGTTTGGGTAAACACTTTCTAAATACCGGTAGTTGCTCTGTTAAATGCTGATAAATGATTGTTGATACGGCATTCTAACTGCCGTTCCGTAAATTAGATAACAGAAACTACGACCTTCTCTAATCACCCCGATCTCAGCCGGAGTGACAACTGCCGCTTTCCTCTGTGTTTCTACTTTTTCTGTAGCAGGCTAGCAGCTCACATGGCTGACAACAAGCCGCTCACGCTGTCACCGTGAATAATGCAATATCAACCATCCTTCCGTAAACTAATCTAGCTTGTAAGTATCGGGATTCAAAAAGGTGGGGGCCGAACGGCCCCTAACAGATTATTATCACGTATTTTGTTGTTCATTGTTGCAGAATTTGGATCTTTGATTAGCACGACCTAAGAAAAGCAATGTCATCTATGTTTTTGTTTCACCAACGAGAAAACTTAGTAGCTAAAACTTACTCGACCTCCATACTTAAGTAGAGAAACCTTGCACTATAGGTACTGAACAAGCATTGGTAAATAGATATACCTACGCTATAAACTGCGAAGGAAAAGGGCACCATGGCAGAACATACATGTTGACTATGAAGCCATAAATGGATGTCAAGTGGCAATTGGCTAGGGTACCTGGAGTAAATGTAAACCCCTGTTCTGATTGTTATTAATTTGTTCGGCATATAGCCACATATGGAGATCTCTGCAGGATCTACGGCGTCGTCATATAGCTCTGCCGGCTGATCTCATAGCAGAAGGCCAAAAGGAGTCAATATTATAATAACTCTGCTGGCTGATCTCATAGCAGAAGGCGAAATCCTCTGGGGCTTCTCCTCAGTCGGCATTGCAGAATCAAAACTGGGCGGCTATTTGGAAGCCATGTTCTATGCGTGTAATCTGGCAAGAACGCACGAAGAGGTGGTCGAATTCGTTGAGACGGATCTCAAGCTGGCTGTAGACCTAGTCACTGGAGCCTACGACTCGCCATGGAAAATCAGGAAGGTGGTCCGAGCAGTGAAGGAATCCCTTGTGTTTTTGAGGACATCTATCTCCGTAGTGGAGAAGGAAAGAAATGAAGCAGCAAAGAGGCTCGCCAGTTACGGGAAAGATATCGGGGATACCTATCTCTTCTACTCCTTGAGTAGGACACCACCTCCTGCTAGGGACCCTGTTATTAGAGATCAACAGGGGCATACTTACATGATACGGGTCAAGCATACTTAGTTATAGAGATACAGGGCATAGAGAGATCTTATCCTATGTAAAGGGTTTTTTTACAGGTTTTGCCTGGAGGGGAGTCGGGATGAATAGAATCCTCCCTAATTAACTAAAAAAAAAAAACGAAAACTTACTATTATGTCTCTCAAAAACGCAGACAGATGCTCTACAGATAAAAGAAAATTATAATGCTAGAAAAAAAAAATCGCTGGAAACAGAGTACTGAATCATGTAAGCGTCAATAGAACGTTCAGGAATTGTCATAGGAACAGAATTTAATCAAAGCAAAGAATAAATGGTTAACAGATTCTTCATAACTATGAAAGAGTCAGCACTCGCTAGGTTCATGAACAGTTCCCTTGGTAAGATTTCACAATTTTGTCAACAAAAAATAGCATCTCACAGTGTAATTAGCATATAGAATAAGAGTACAAGGGTTATCATCAGTAGACATTCCAATTAAATAAGTCCCGAATCAAGTTACAAGACTGAATTGCTTAACTTTTTTAACTGGTGACTACCGATCAAGCTAGCCAGGAGTGCCTACTGTAAAGAAATGGAGGCAAAGGTTTGTGTATCTCTGACAAGGATCTATGATCACACCGCAGTTGGTTATCGCTGCTTCTTCTACATCCAAAACTTCAAAGATTTCATCTACTTCTTCATGTCGTGGAAAGCTAGAGTAGCCGCAGGCTTGCGAGTTGTAGGCAGATCCCCGTTGAAGTTGCTTCTGGACCGAGGTCAATTCGTGGTACATAACAAAGCATTGGAAATTTCACATTTTCCAAAACTACAGTGGGTTTATCTCTCATCTAGGCACTGCTTCTTATATTGCCGAAATCGAGCCACCACTTAGAGTCTCCCCGCTACCGCTACAAAAATACTAAAGAATTTCGGAGAATAGTTTTCCTATCAAAGGTATTGCACAAGATAATGTTCTTTGCATCTCGGCAAGAAGTATGTACTTTTTAAGCCATAGCTAGAGTAAACTATATGATTAACAACAAAGTCCACTTAATTTATGAGTGTTGTAATAATATCTTTAAAGAAGGGATCATTCATAGTAATTTATTGTGTGATACTCGATTCTAGGCACAAATAAACCTAGTGTAAAGCCACATCTGATCTTAAGCATACTAATCAATTAGGGTCAATCAAAATTTGTAAAGAGTGGGACCCCAGAGATCCACTCAAATGATATAAAACAAAGAGTCATGTAGAGATAAATAACAAAAAAATAACTATTACAATGTTACAAAGCGTATCATTATACGAATGCTCCTCACCGAAAAGGTGGTATTATAAAAAAAACTTAAGCTATCTACAAAGTAAGTCTAGTAGAAGAAGATAACCCAAACACTTTAAGCTATCCTCATATTCGTAAAAATCTACATAATCTTCTTTTGACCTAATACTCTAAGGTATCTACACCTGGTTAGTTTTGGAACAACATCGAAAAAGATAAATAAAAGTATGTTTCAACAAAGTTTAAGTATGAGCATAGTAAACATATATAGGTATTTTAAATAAAAAAGTTAAAATAAGGGGTTCCCATCCAAGAGAGGGCTAATAACAAGTAGGTGTATTCAAGAAGATATATATATATATATATATATATATATATATATATATATATATATATATATATATATATATATATATGAGAATGTAATGTCAAGAGAATGGAACATATGAACATATGATCAATATGTAAATAGTTTTGCCGTTTTACAATCCACTATATCACAAAATAAACAGTTGCATGTATAAATTAGACTAAAACTCTCTAAGGTAGGGCCAAGACCCCACTAAGTCATTAGCCTAACTAATATCAGTGGAAAGACGCACCCGGATGGAAAAGACACACCTCTATACATATAAGAGGTTGAAAGACACAAATAGAGAGCAAGACTTATATCCATCATTTACATCATCATAAATAAATAACATGACACGAGGGGTTATAAGCCCAATGTAACATGAATAATTAATATCAAAATAAATAAGAAGAATTAGTTTTGAAAGGCTATGCGATTTCAATTAGGGAGTAAGGATATCAAGAGGTTCCTCATTATAAAAAATCTATAATAAATTCAAATAAATACTTAAATATCAAAGTGGGACTGCATATACATGTTCTTCGTAACTTAAGGTTAACTAAATGGATGTACTTGTTCCCTAAAGTCGAGTATTCATCCTAGGAATACATTATATAGGCGAGTCAAACTGAAACAACATGTATGTATATTCCTATAATGTATTTTCATATGGTCATTGTCCTATTCTAGATCATCTAATGACTTTTTAGGATTTTAATAATATTAAGTGGATATATGATCCATGAGATGTTGATGTGATTTTCCACGCACGTGTGATCTTTCAAATTTATAAGGCCCCAAACAAGATTCACTTACGAATGCTCCCGCAAGCGCACAAGGTCATGTCATAGTACATATGAGAGGCAGGCAAAGGGGGCCGATCCACTATGAGAGAGGGGGTACTAGAGATAAGTTAAGGTAGTTGTTAGGACCCACTCTTTTGATCAGTATAAATACCAATCATTATAGGTAATCCCAAAACCTAAACCAATATTATGAAATAAAACAATGAATTCTTGACAAAGGCAATTAAACAATATATGAAAAACATAGATAAATTTTTCCTTTTTCTTTCTTCACAAATTCATAAATCAATGTCACACCAAGGACATCACATTTATATATCACAAATCTTATTCAACTCTATTAAAACTAGAATCAAATCTTGTTATCATATGCGGTTCAGTTTACATCAAATACATGTATATTAATGAACAAACTTAATCTGCAACCCATCCCGAGAAAGAGAGAGTACATGGACATTCTAATCTATATAGATTATGCTATTTATATCTTCTTTCTCACGACCTATCCGCTGGATAGCATTATACCTAAAAACATTTATAACAACCTCATCAAACTCATATAGAGCTCCAGTGAGTGGACACCTCCCACTGAAGCTAGGTACATGCATCAACATCATATTAAGTATAATAAACTTAACAAAAACATGCAGATATTGAAAAGTCTAGCAAATAATTATATCATAAGTCATATCTAACTTACAATGGTAATCTAATTCAATAGATAAGGTAATCACTTAAACTAATTATAACTTTGAAACATCTTTTAAACCATGTCTATGAACAAATCAGTAGATACTTCTTAGGTCAAATTAAGAACCCTACTGCATGAGAAATAAGTCAAGTTCTAAGCATTTTGAATCAATACATAAAAATAACATTATCTTTGTGACACTCTACCAACCGGACCAAGAACACATTCTGCAGTCCTGAAGCTGAAGTACACATAATACATATCTACCAAACAATACTATCAAATAGAAAGCAATCCAACTCATACTTAGAATGGATATAAATCCCATCATTTATAACTTGTCAACATGACATACCATAATATGAAATAGAGAATGTCCATAGCAACATGATTAATTTCCACAATAAGAAGCATAATCAACAATGACAAATCACCAAGTAGCAATACAAGGAATGTAACAACCATTCAAATCATGTTCTACACGGCTTATCATCTTTTATTCATTTTCCCTGAAACTACTTGGCTTGTACCTCACCAAGTAGAAGTCGTCATGCCTGATTCTCATATCAATGACTCACCGTCACTATCTTAGGGTTTAGCCGGCCACCCTAAGATATCAACAACAGACCCTAGACACCTCATGGCTGCCTAAAGAGGCTCACATTCTCAGCTCGGGTACACGAGATAGGAACCAACAAAACAGTATAACACATATCACAGTTTCACATATTTTCACATTTCACATATTTCATTTCATCAGAGTCTATCCATCTGGACATAGAGTTTCACAGTAAGGATTTAGGGCCAGAGCTACTCCAGATGACTCACTCCTAAATCCTGGTGGTCTAACCTTTAAGGTCTCGATCCACACTCTGGAAACCCTTCTCATAATTCATCAATTACTACAAGGAGATCCGTTTTGTTTCCCCAGTGTGGTCCTTGGGGGAAACTCACGGTGTTCAGGGCACCTAACTAGATGTTCCATCATTTCACTTGTTATTAATCTCTTTTACTCATCTTAAAAGAATTCAAAACATCATATATCATATATGTGTATTCTCATGTATCTAGAATAACATGAAACATATTAAGTTTATCAATAAGGATAGTGATCAAAGCAAGAAGCACAATAAGTTTGTATATTGCAACACATGATTATTTCTATCTTCTACATCATCTCATAGAAATCATCAACAGTGGGCTTTCAGCCTGAGACATAATCTTATTGCCCATCATTTACCCCATCAAGGTTTTATCATCATCAGCGGGCTTTCATCCCTAGACATAATATCATTATGCAACATTTACCTTATCAAGGTTTCTCAAATGTAAGAAGTGCATATTAAATTCAATTTCAACATATTTCTTATCAGTTCATTGTACAACATAGTTCTTAACAAATATTAGCAGAGGTATTAAAACTAGCAATAGTAAAAGCATATAGATATCATGTATCATTCATCATACTTAGAATAGATTTATCATATAACATATGCTTGTTCCATCCAATCTCAATAGAAGCAAATAAATTTCATGCATATACATGCATAACAGACTTAGTTCACTTCTTCTTTTATTTCACATTCTTCAAATGGGGTTAATAATCAACACATGTTGTCTATAATTTGAAGTTTGTACTATTAGTCCATTCTCAGAGTACAAGTCACAATTCAAGAACAAATTCTTGTAAATCAATTCAAATACTTGAATTTCATCTTTTAGTTGAATTGAACTAGAGTTATGTGCATCCCTTAATCCCTCATTTGAGAATGTAATTCACTAGCATCATCAAACTCATCATTTTAGGGTAAGAGTTACATTCTTAGAATCATCTACCAATTACCATCTTTTTCCTTCATTTTATATTCATTAGACTCAACTTCTTTCATTTCAAGTTCATTACATTATTCAGACCAATCTTTCTTGATTCATTTTACATACAATACTTCTCTTCTACTTAACATTCATCAAAGTCCAATTCTTAGTATATTTCATTAATTTGGGTTAAGACACATGTAATTAAAATAAAAGATAAAATACTTCATCATATTAACTTCATTAGTTTCATCTTTAACTTGCAATCACCACTAAGTACATCTTGTTCATATTGTCTCTTATATTTAGATAAGTGTACCATGTCATTGACTACTAATATCATTTCCATAATCTACAATGATCATTCTTTGTTATACTAATCACTTTAGCTTAAAATAATGGTTTAGGTTACATCTTCTTACATCATAATCTCAGATCATCCTTCACAAATCATTGTTATGTAACTTGTATAAAAGGACCCACATTCATATGAGGGCTACTCATTATTCTATAAATTGTACTAAAATAGATTCATTAGGCTTAGATCTACTAAGACTCATGATCTTTAATTGAAGTATTAATACTTACATTCAGCATTTCATCACATTTGCAACATGATATACAAGTTCTAGCTTCATCACTCATACTCGTCCTAATACTAAACATCTAGGATTTTTAAGAAGTCATCCTTAGTTCAACATATCATAAGATCCATATCAATAAGTAATTTCATTATGATGCATAGAGGTTCATTAGGGCTATTCACACACATGAAAACCCTAATTTCCATTTTCACATATTCCATTCATCAATCATAAGTATACATTGATTAAGTGACTCATTTGATTCACTTCCTCAACACAAACCCTAATCAGGATATGTGGTCACCTCATACTAATCCTTATATATATTTTATATTCAATTCCATTAACATTCAACAATACACTTGTATAATACAATCTAGTGCAATTCAAATATGATTTTATACGTGTCAATTCAATTCCAAGCATATCAGCCATTGGGCTGATTTTTTGGCAAAATTCACATGAAATAGCATAGTCATCTACCCATAAGATTTCACATGGATCCTCAATCAATATCTCAAGATCTAATCAAGTTCAAATAAATGAGAAATAATCAAAATTAGTGGAGTTGGATCCCCTAATATCTTTTCTAAATCAATATCCAATCACATACATATACAAGCAATGTTTCTGATTATTTTAGCCAGATAGAACTAGGTTTTCAACATAATTACAGATCTTATGAGGGAGAAAAACACTCACCTCAGGTTCCAAACACCTTAAAAGCATAGGTCAACCTCTAAATTTTTGGAAAACCAATCGAACTCTACCAAATGAATCCAATTCTTTCTCCTCTCAACTTAGAAACCCTAGAAATGGGGATTAGAAGAGAAAGAGTGAGAAAAGGGGGAGATTTGATGTGATTTTGAATCAAATCAGAGGATGGATGGAATATTGACATGTGAGAGAATATTCACCACGAAATTCTATGCAAAGAAGCTAAACTTACTTAATTTCATCATATCTTGGATAGAGAAACCCTAGGTCAACATCTCCACTGCTTTCTCTTCTCAAAACCCTAGCTCTCCTCTCTCTCTATAATTTCATTTCTTTGACAGGAACAACAAGTTATGAGATCTCCTTGTGTGTTAGTTTAGTCATATAGATGAATTGAGGTGCTTAGAACAATTGCAAACAAGCCCTTCATTGTATTTTTATTTTGCTCAGACTGGTTGGTCGACTGAGTTACAAACTCGACCGACACCACACTTTTCAGAACTCAAAAATAGTCCAAAAATAATGAAACTTTAACAAATGTCTGAAATTGAGTTTATAAGAAATAGTAAAAATTTTAGATCATTTGGAGTTACCAATAAATAAATAAAATTCGAATACTATACTGCTATATTGCAGTCCGCAACATGGTCGGTCGAGTTTATCCTTCACAGAACTCGACCGACACCCCTCTTTTTAGAGATTAAATATCATCCAAAAATTATTAAAATTTATTTTTGTGTCTATAATGGAGTTTTCCAACTGCACTTAAAATTTTAGATCAATTTGGTATACCAATAAGAAAATAAAATTCAACTACCACACTGATATATCAATATGAAAATATGGTTGGTCGAGACCGAGTTCGAAACTTGACCAACAAATAGGTCAGAACATTCTTCAAAATTTTCAATATTTTTCAATAGTTCTCAAATTTTAGATATCCAAATCATATCCAAATTTGAATTAAATCAGAGTTATACATAAAATACGAAAAATCATATAGTGAGATACTATACTTATCAAATTATGTATTCATATGTCATCAAAACCCTAATTTGGGCCAATTAGGGTTTCCAATTCTTAACCTTAATTTTGTGAATCAAAGTATGATTAAACCTTCTCATTATATTTAAAACGTCAAAACTTAACTACCATCATTAATCAAGCTTAAAGAATGATCAACTTAGTTAAGAATACAATCATCCAAGTAAACCCTAATTAGATGAGTTATTTGAAAATGGGTCATTACAACAGCTATGTTCCTAAAGCGAAGTGTAGGGTTTTTAGGGTTTAAAGGTTGGGTTTGGTTGGTCACACTAAGATTCCAAGAAATTAACAACAAGAAGAAAACTAGATTACCAAAAAACCCTAAATTACCCTAAGCAAGTTAAGACTAAGAAGCTAGGCAAAATAATTAACTAAGCAAGAGCAAGGAAGAATTACAACTAAACTACACTAGAATTAGCAATTCAAATTAACAATGAAGAGATAAGTTAAGCACTAGAGCAAGCAAGAACCTAGGTTATCACTAGCCAACAAGATTAACACTAGCAAGTTCCAAAGAGCACTAACTACATAAGAAAGACCTAGCTATCAAGAAATAAGCAGTTAACTAAGAAGCAACAAAGGCAATCAACTAAACTAGCATTAACAAGCTAACTTAACAAGGTGGGTTTTAAGCAATGAGATGGATAGGTGGGCCATTTGGAAATGGTACTTTGATGTTAGTTGGGGGAGGTTACATAACATGCAAGTCTTATACCTTAAATCTAGATCGCCAAACCAAACAACAAGGCATGTGCTATTTGAATCTACCCTATGCTACTAGTTGGGAAGCTAGGGCTAGGTGTAATTATAATAGGACTTGGAAAGTCTAGGTTTCTGGGGTAAGTATTAGGGAAATTGAGAGCTGAGGGTAAGAATGGGGGTAGTGATGAGGGTATTTCACCTCATGTTACTCATCATCTAGCCTTTAGAAAACTCTAGGCAATTGCACTAATCACTTTTACAACACACCTACTTATAGGAGAAGGGAGATGTATGTAGAAACAAAGGGTGCTATCTAGGGATCCACTAATTGGACCTAGGAGAAATTCCTAAGATAGCCACATACAATCCATTTTCCCCTAGAAGCTAGGTTTCTTCAAGCATCATACAACAAACAATCTATGTTTAAAAGCACAAATCACAAGTAAGATAATGGGAAACGAGATAGAAGCAAGAGACAATCATCACAGAATGGAAATATGTTCATTACAAGTTATTTTCCCCAAACATGGTATCAAAGTAACTTTTTAACCCCAAACAGTCCACCACTAGGGGCTTAGCTACACATGACTGGGCAAAAAAGCAAAGAAAAGAGAAGAAAGAGGTAGAAATACATAGAGCTCATGCTAGATCTTCCTCCTTCACCTCCTAGATGCTATAGAACGTGGCACCTCCTCCAAGATGGATGGATAGAATGGAAGTATGGGGGATTATGGTAGAAAACCTATAAAACTAGGGTTTTGTGGTGGAAATGGAGTGGGAGGTAGGTGAAAGGTTTGGAAAGCAAGGAAATGGCTAAGGAAGCTCTAGAGCAGCTGTAGGGGTACTAACCTTTGTGCTCTAGCCACCACCTATGTACATATAGGTTGTGCCACCTATGTACATATAGGTTGTGGGGGAACACTAGGGTAAATGGGTGTAAAATGGAAAAAATAGTGGAGAAAATGGGTAGGTTTAGGTGGTCACCACGGTCGTGGTGAGGAACCATGGCCGTGGTGGGGGTTAGATGGCACGGTCGTGGGTCATGGGAATAGCCGAGGTGGAAGGTGGAGGTGAGGTGTAAGTATATGATGGGTAGCCACAACTGTGGCAGGTGTCACACCCGTGCTAGGTAGAGGGTACCACGACCGTGTTGGGGAGCACGACCGTGTTGGAGGAGGTTGCCACATATGATGTTGCTCTGAGGGTCGTATTGTCTTCATCTCACCACGAACATGGTGGTTACCATGGGTGAGGTGGCCTTCAGGGGCCATGGCCGTGCTGATGGCCATGACCGTGGTCATTCACGTACAAATTTGGCTGAGTTACTATTGGTTTTGAGATTTTGATGAATAATCTGCCATGGTCGTGGTGTGGGCCAGGGGTGAGTTGGAGCTCCAAGGACACGACCGTTCTGATGACCACAGCCATGGTGGCTTTAGTGACCATGGCCATTTTGCTAACCACGACTGTGGTCATTCATGTACAAAATTGGTGAAGTATCTCTAACTTTTGGAGATTAATTTACCACGACCGTGATGATTTCCCATGGCCATTTTGGGGCTTGTTTCTGCTGAATTTAACTTCAACTTCTTCATTTGACCTCCTTTTTCTTTGAATTGATTCTTATGCATCTAAAGAGGGCTCGGGGAAGAGGTGGGTCCAATCTTTGGGAAAAATGACCCAAAGATGTTCTTCATCTCTCTCCTTTGCATCAATACATGCATAAGTACCCTGAAAAACACACAAAAGGAGGTATAAGTGCATTTGACATAAAAGTTTAGATTGTAAGAAATAGATAACAATCTACCATGTTTAGATGTGATTATAATGCAAAAAGCCACATAATGAAGCCCTAAAATAGGGCTACATTAGATCTATTTTACTCCTCATGCACATCTTTTGCCACATAAATCAAAGTATGTCTAGGTTATATATATACATGTTTGGCTTAATAAATTGCATTCTTTCAATAGGTCTGGTAAGGTCATTATATTTCTATACTGTGTGGAGCTATGTTATTCTTAATATCATATTTAGCATGCATGTTGGCGTGTTTACACATTTTGTTGTCTAATTATTGAGTATGCCCTATATACAAGTACACATTATATGGATGATGACCATACATATATCCATAAAGAAACATATTTTTCTATCATATTCCTCATTATTATGCATATATGTTTATTTGAGATCTATAAGTATTTATAATTACTATTGAAGACATGCATATTAATCTAGAGTTTTGATTAACTACATGGCTAATTAATATTATGAATAATTTTATGGAAACGTAGTATAATTACATCCATTCCTTAAACGTTATTATTCCATCATATAAATTAAGCTTAATTGTCCATTAATATTTTTTGATAACTAGGTTTCTCTCTAATCTAGTTAGGTTCTTATTCTTGTTCAACATGTCATTATCCCTACACCCATTATCTTATAGATTATTTAAATATTAAAAAATAGGAAAATTGTTATTTACATATTGTTGAGTGAGGCTAGTTCTATGTTGTCTAGTTCTTGATTGGTTCTAAGATAGAAGCTAGCACAAGAATATCAGTCAAGTTTCCTTCAGTCTAAATGGAGGTGTTCTAAGAGGTGATCCTACTTGTGGACATGTCGATAGATCTTCTTGAATTAAGTAGATATTGTTGTAACACGACATTGTGAATTTACCTGAGAGGGAAAACAACCAGTAGGGGGAGGTCATCTAGGTCATTGAGCTTATATTCAACGTATTCTAAGACTACTGAGAGCTCACCCACATGTCTATACTTCTTCAGATATTCTTCTTGGCGATTTCTATGATCGAAGTCTCATGGATGGGCTCAACCGTGCTTCATCTTTAATATTCCCCTTGTGTGGATGAAAATGAACCAAGGTGCTAAAGCTAACATGCATTTTAGTTCAGGTTCAAAGGAATCAAGGTCCTTGTTTCTTTATTGCTTATAGGTCACTACAGGCCAGGCGAAGTTGAGGAATACCATAAACCATCGACCTTCGTGACGTTGAAGGTTGACATGTATTTTACTACGCGCTAAAAACGCAAGTATACACGTCGAGTAGTACATGCCTTTGTGAGGCCCGAGTCGAACACAGGGATACTCAGAATTGTCGGAGACTCCTACTAACTATTTGCGATCAGCTAAGCCGAATAACAAATTGGGGTTTGTTGTCAAAATTAAAAGAAAATAAAAATAAAACAAAGCAAACAATCGATTAAAGGTTAATTTAATCAATTCAAAAAGGAATCTTTAGGATTGCGGTTTCACCGCGGGTATTCATTGTATTAGATTTTATATAATGCCTCACTCTTCTCTCTCTATCCAGGTAGTGGCTTGAAAACAGAATTGCCCACTGTCGTGGTACAATTCACTACTTAGGTTTAGGTCGATTCCACCGTCGTTGTAACCTATCCCCTAAACTAAGTGCATTACGAACGATCTCTCAGTATCCACCATTAATTTTACACCACCTTGTTCAAGGGATTTATCGATTAATGTAGGTTTCGTCTCTTTTCAGCCGTTAATCCTTCTGTCGAAGTGATTAAGGGCATTAGATTATTATTATGGTGATCAAGCATAACAATATATGGAGAAAACGAAGCTATACCACGGATTTAAGAGAGAAAATATGAATTACTATTATAAACTTGTCATACAATGAATTCCCGGGCTACTCCCGGTCCTAAAGATGTAGGGGATTAGCCCCGCATGTTCATCTCACACAAGTACATGGTAGAAATAAGGGCAATCATATGAAAAACGTGAATTGAATGAGAAAACCCTTGAACGGAGAAGAACCGATTGATCCTTTGCGTAGAACACGTGCTTTCCCGCCTCTCAGTGGTGAAATCTGTCTTCGGCAGCGTCCGGATCGACTGATCTGAACTTCTGGCCTCCGTTCTCCTTTCTCCCGCTCCTCGGCACTTGTCCAATGGCTAATCCGCTTCCCTCCTTGTCTCAGGCGGCCGTCATTAGGTATAAGTCCCTAATTAGGTCGCTAATTAACTCCAGCCGTCCGATTGAGATCATTAGAAAGCAAACTCATATCCTACGGCGTCGATACCATCGACGCGAGTCGATGGTATCGACCCGCTACAGTAGCGGCTGGCTGCAAACCCTTCCTTTGTCGCGCCCGACATCATCTCGATACCATCGACTCGGGTCGATGGTATCGACTCCCGTTTTGGTGTCGGTTCTGTCATTTTGCGACACTATAGCCTCCATGTGTCAATGGTATCGACTTGGTGTCAATACTATCGACTGCTTCTTCGCCAACAACCTGAAGGTGACTCGATACCATCGACATCAAAGTCGATAGTATCGACTTTTTCCTGCTTCTTTCGGCTGGCAACCTGTGACCATGTCGATGGTATCGACTTCCGTCGATGGTATCGACGGAAGCAAATACTCGTTTGTCCTGAAATTCAAAGACAATATCACATCAATTCACACAAATAATAATAATTTGACAATTAATGCTCAAAATGATGAAATAAAGGGAATTTGACATAAAATAGTGGCAAAGACCAAAATGGATGAATTATGCAATATTAACCATAAAAATGACTAATTAAAGCATAAAACACATATAAAACAGGTCTATAAATGCGACTCAAAATCATCGCATCAAACTCCCCTAAGCTTGAACGTTGCTCACCCTCGAGCAACTAATCCTTAGAATAAAATTGCAAATGTCAACTGAAAAACAACACACCAACCCAACATCCCATATGACTCCCACTGAACATTCACAAGCCGGCCTTCTCTAACCATAGAACGGTAATTACCCTAAAGGCGACAGTAATCATCAATAAAATAAATTGACCTCCAAACCAATGAACACTATCACATAAGGCAGTTAACATAATAAGATTCGCCGGTTCAGACTTGGTGCATCTTGTGATCGCCTATACTACGTTGCTCGCCCTAACTACCATCTACATGGAAGCAGTTCTCCTGATATTCATTAGTGAGGAGAAATTCACGGTGGCCTACCAATCCGAGCAACGGGTGGATGAAGATGGGTGGCTCATGGAAGAACGTGGAAGTATTGTACAGTTTCAACATGCATATACAAGAATGTCCTATATGATGCACATGCACATTAGAAATGCCCTAATGCCTAAAATTGGGTGGAATGATGCATGCACTAACCATCCGCCTCAAAATAAGATGGATATCTAGTCCAGCTACATCATGTACTCAATTATCCTGAAATGCAAGTGATATTACGTTCCTTTCTCCTTCTTATTTCACTTTCTTCTAAATTCTTTTTTCTTTTCTCTTTTTTTTATTGTTATTGAGAGATTTTTAGCTTTTTTTTTCCAGCCCGCATATCCATAATTGGTTAAAGATAAGTTTATTGGGCTATTTTTATCATTGATCAGAAATTTGTGCACCATTTAGAAGGTATGGAACAATTAATTCACCATTGGGGAAAAATTGAGATACATGATATAATTTATGCATGAAGATCATGAATGCAACTACATGGCATGCACCTAAAGGTAATGTGCATGAATCACTATATATTTTTCTTTTTATGCAAACATATGGAAAATACCAATGCAAGTCCTATCTAAATGCTATGCACATAAAAAGGAATTAAAACTGCACTTTATTTCCAATTCTTAGGTGGATTATAGAAAAAAATGAAGTGGCACGATCACAAGACTAGATGACTGAACCTTAGAAAGATATTATGCGTCCCTCCTTACTGACCTGTGTAGTAGTTTAGAGGGTTCTCTCTCTTACATCCAATTAAGGTCTCATTACCATTTGGTTAGGTTAGGCTCAAACAACCATTTCCGGCCACTTTCATGAATCATTAGGAGTACAAGTATGAAATGTTGTTTTAAAGTTGACATAATCAATCATTTTCATAGGATGTGTGCCCAAGGTCAAACAAAACAAGCTATCCAAACACACAAAAATTTTCAAATTTCCCTTGAATTTCCCATGCACTAACAGCAAGATGACACAACTTTTATGACATCCACAATTACACTAGATAGCACGTGGATCCTACAAAAGCTAAAATTGCAAGAAAACAAATAACAAGAGAACAAAAGCAATAACACTAAAAACTGAAAATGATAAAAGATAGAGCTGTTCCAACTACCCCCAAGCTTGAATTTCACTATGGCCTCATAGTAAAAAACAAACTTAAAGATTGGAACAGGGATACCCGATCACTCTTGTGGAGGTGGAGGCGGGTACTGCGGCGCCGTGGGGTCCCAAGAAGGGTATTGCCCCTGGAAAGTCGGATCATACTGGGGCATCGGAGGAGGCTGTGGATACCCCCCAAAATAATTCTGGCTCCAGTAATGATCGTAAAACGGCTGCTGCTGCTGCTCCATCCTATGCAGCCGATCATGGATGTTCTCTTGATTTGTGAAAAGAAGGCGTTCATTCTCAAAGATCGCCTGCTGGTTGACAAAAAGCCGGTTGGTGGTGTGTTGAATACCGACATAGGCAGCTGTGTGGCTATGCTGCGTCTGCTGGATGTCTTACAGCATATTGTACATCCCTTGCATGGAATAGGCATCCTCGCTGTGCTGCGAGGGCTGTGGTGGTGGAGGCTGATGCGGAGAAGATGAAGATGCACCCGGATGCATCCTAGGGCGCTTCCGGGGTGCCACTCATAATCGAAGAGGTGTGAACGCCTCTTCCTCCTCTTCTGCCACCTTGTCGTCATTGCCACCGCTGTTGCCGCCGTCTTCTTCATCGGAATCGATGGCTATGATTGGCCACCGGAAATGCTGTGCGTCGTCGATGTTGAAGACGGGGTCGGGTAGAGAACACTCCTGATATGCTTGATTTACGTGGCAGTGTGCGAACACCACGCCATCTCGGAGAAGGATGAGATTGGACCGGTGTAAATGTTGCAAGTTCACCTTGCTCTTAGTAGATAGAGGAGTGAGGGTCTGGAAATTCAAGCCAAGGTATGAAGCCAACTTGGTGATTAGCCCGCCGAAGTGAATCAACGCTTTCCTCGTACTCCGCTTTACCGCCAAAACACGTTACAGAAAGAAGGCACCCCAGTTGCACTCTTGTTGCGTCAGAAGCTTGTAGAGAAAGAAAAGGTCAGGCTCCTGAAACTTGCTAAGGGCTAGGTCACCCCGAGCAAACAAGGTGGAGCTCAACATCCGATGCAAGACCCGGACAAATGGATGCTCGAAGTCGGCTACCGCGGCGTTGTGGTAGCTAACCGACTTCCCTTGTGGCACCGTCACCAACTCGGAGAAGAGAGCGTCGTAGTTGGTGCGGTTATCCGGCCACCTGTAGTCGTACCGCGAGTGATTCCAGTTGAAGATTTCATTGAACTGCTCGAGGGTGATGGTGTAGTCGCAGTTGTACAGCTGAAAAGACACCCTGCCCTTTTCCCACTCGTGGTCGCTTGCTGATATCTCATTGGGCACAACACATACGTCCAGTGACGCCATGAATTCCGCCACCAGCTCTTTGTACGTTGTCCACTCGCCGAAAAATGGTTGTCCGTATTCATGGTACTCAAGCTTATCGTGTCCACGGCCCGTTTGGTGGGCCTGCCCCTTCAGTACGTAATCCAGATTTGCCTTGAAGCCAAGATCATTGATCATCTCCGGATCCACGTAACAGGTGGGCTCGATCTTGCGCTTCAGGATTTCTTCGTAAACCTTCTTCACATCCGCAGATGGGTGGACAAGTCGAGGATGTGCGACCGATGATGGCGGTGGTGGCACGAACTCGGGGATGTCAATCATATGAGCGCGCGAGGAAGAAGCTCTGGTTGGATGCACCATTGTTGCGACGAGAAAAGGATTAGAAGAAGAGCTCGGTGAAGATGGAGAATTGAATCTCTGCTCGGTGAAGATCGTCGCTCGGTGCTGCTGTTATTCGGGCTTTGATGGCTCGGGGGAGTGCTCGGCACAAAGGAAGAAGAGAGCTCTGAAGGTGTGACGTTAAATGACGTCATGACTCTCCTTATATAGACTTGGCCGGCGCCACTGTTGGTCATCGATACCATCGACGCGAGTCGATGGTATCGACACCTGTCGATGCTATCCGCCTCCCTCGCGAGTATTGACGGTCGTCGATGGCTGGATCTTGAAACTCGGATCACTGACGTGTCGATACCATCGACATGGGTCGATGGTATTGACGCTGCACCCGGATCGATGACGTGGAAGCCGTGATCGCCGTTGATTCGTTTGCGTGGATCGGTGATGTGGAGTGTCGATACCATCGACATGGGTCGATGGTATCGACTTGTCTTTGTTGCAACACCGCCGCTTTGCGTCTTAACCTGTAGCTGTGTCGATACCATCGACATGGACGTCGATGGTATCGACTTTCCTGAGTCGATTTTGTGTGTAAATCTCCAGAGATCTCGATGGTATCGACGCCCGTGTCGATATCATCGACTTTTTCTTCGCGACCTGCCTGTAGGTAGGTCGATACCATCGACGAGGCCGTCGATGGTATCGATGCAGAGCAAAATCTACAGTCGTCAACCTGTAACCCGGTCGATACCATCGACCAGTGTGTCGATGGTATCGAATCTGCCTCAGCCTGCACATCAAACAAACCGATCATGGTATTTTTTTATACTAAAAACTAAGTAAAAACAAATTAAACTATGAATGTAAACAAACTATCCTACTGTACCGATGGTTGGGTTGCCTCCCAACAAGCGCCCTTATTTAACGTCTTAGGCTAGACGACTTGAAGCTCATCATCTTGGCACTTTGGGGAATGTGCTTAGAGGATCGTGCGGTAATTTGAATTCAACTCGATCTCCTCCAATTCCCAAGGACAATGTACCTCTCCCTAAGGCAGTCATGACATCCGTCGTTGCTTGAAACGGCCTTCCTAGAAGAATTTCACAGCTTTGGAGCGGTGGCATATCCATGACAACAAAATCCACCGGGAATATGAATCTATCCACTTTGACGAGAACATCCTCACACACACCATATGGTCTCACTATAGACCCATCTGCTAATTCAATTGTCGCGGCCGACTTCTTGATCTCCTTTAACCCAAGTTTTTGAAATGTCGCCAGAGGCATGAGATTTATGCTGGCGCCGGAATCACATTGTGCTTTAGGAAAATGTCGACCACCTATTGAACAAGGAATGTAGAAGCCCCCTGGGTCTTTTCTCTTCTTTGGCGAACTCCCGTGAATCATAGAACTCACCGTCTCATTCATCCGACAAATATCATCATCTTTTATCCGCATCTTCTTATTGATGATTTCTTTGATGAACCTCCCATAGGCGGGAACCTTCTCGATCATCTCCACTAATGGAATATTGATGTGGAGTTTTTGGAATATTTCCAAGAATTTCCTAAAATGACGATGCTCTTTCTTTGGCCCTGGATTTTCTGGACTTGACACAACTGCTGCACTCACACGCCTGTGAGGTGGCACATATGAGCTTTTCGGGGCCAACTCCCCTAAGCTTACTTCAATCACTCCCTCTGACGTGGGCTTTGGCGAGTCATCATCAACAGTAATAGCTTGTTGTGGTTCCTCTCTCGCATTAAATGTTTCCACACGTGCACAAACGACCTTCAATTGTTCTTCTTGCCTAGATGGAGATGCAATATTCATAACTCGCTGTGATTTTCTGAAGAAAGGGTTTCCGCCCGGCAGTCCATAGTAAGTGCGTGGATACGGTATTGCCGGTGACGCATGCGTATTAAAAGTCATTTTTCTTTCTTCTTTAGCTTCTTGCACCTGAGATTCCTCCTCATTGCTTACCACAGACATATACTTGACCTAATGGTGTGCTTGGGCCACATTTGCATTCTCGGCCGGTTTCTGTTGATTGGCATGCTTGATGGCCGCCACTTCACTAGAAATCTGTGCCACAGTGGTTTCTAATGCCCGCATTTGTACTCCATGGCTTTGCAGCGTCTGTCCAAACTTGGTTAGAATATCACCTTGAGATTGCAATTGCTTACCAAACATGGCCATCATCTCCTGGTTCTGTTGTACCATTTGACTCAGTAGTTCAGTGTTCTTATCCTCTGCTCTAGGCTGTGGCTTGGCATCCAGATCCTGCAGAAAATTATTCGGATCCTTCCATGAAAACTTTTTATCCTTCCTCCATGCATAGTCATTGTTTCTATAGCCCTGTTGTTGCATGAATTTCACTTGGGCTTCCTCATCCTCAGATGCATCTTCCTTAGATAGCAGCTTCTTGGCTAGAAGATCTAACTTATCGTTCAGCTCCTTAACTACTCTGGATTCACCAGCAGCTCTGACCTGCTCCACAGCACCTCTGTCACCCCATGACTGTTTCCTAGCCATGTTCTTTAATATCTCCCAACATCTGGTATCTATATTATTCAGAAAGAATCCGGATCCAGCTGAATCAAGGTTACTTCTATCGTTCTCGGAGAGAGCAAAATAGAAGATTTTCACTTGTGTCTCTTTATCCAGCCCGTGATGCAGACACCTCCTCAGCATAACCTGAAATCGCTCCCAGGTCTCAGAATATGTTTCATCGGCCTGTTGGGAGAAATTATGAATCTTCCAGATCATGTCGTTAGTCTTCTCAGGAGGGAAGAACCTCTCAAAGAATACCTCCACCATATGATCCCAGGACTCCACAAATTCGTCATCTAGGTTGTGTAGCCATTCTCGTGCAATACCCGCTAGCGAGCTCGGGAAGAGCTTCAAATAAAGTGCAGTCTGCGGAAATCAGTCAATTTTCACCATATCGCAGTTCTCCACGAATTGACTCAGGTGCGCAACGGGATCCTCATTTTTCAAACCGTGGAAAGCATTGGACTTAACCAAATTAATTAGAGCTGGATCAATCTTGTACGTTGGTATATTGATTGCTTGCTTCTTTATCGGCCCTTTAGAGGCAGATGCGGAAGAAGCTTTGATCTTCACCCATATCGTTGGTTCTTCGGCCATCTCTTCGTGTTCGGATTCAGAATCTTCCTCTTCTTGTTGCTCTTGCTCTTGATAATCCTCGTCTTCAGGTCCCGGAAATGGAACCTCGGGTGTGCAATTGTCGTAGTCCGTACTACGCGTCTGCACCATGCAACATACCTGAAATAGGAAAATTTAGTGCAATACAGTGCTTTGACGAGTATAATAATTATAGAAAAATTTAGAAATATTTGAAGTTGTTTCAAAAATAAAAAAATGTGGCCTAGAGTGGCCGCTCGTAGCACTCGAAGTGCCAACAATTCGCCATATCCCCGGCAACGGCGCCAAAAACTTGACGTGTATTTTACTACGCGCTAAAAACGCAAGTATACACGTCGAGTAGTACAGGCCTTTGTGAGGCCCGAGTCGAACACAAGGATACTCAGAATTTTCGGAGACTCCTACTAACTATTTGCGATCAGCTAATCCAAATAACAAATTGGGGTTTGTTGTCAAAATTAAAAGAAAATAAAAATAAAACAACGCAAACAATCAATTAAAGGTTAATTTAATCAATTCAAAAAGGAATCTTTAGGATTGCGATTTCACCGCTGGTATTCATTGTATTAGATTTTATATAATGCCTCACTCTTCTCTCTCTATCCGGGTAGTGGCCTGAAAACAGAATTGCCCCCTGTCGTGGTACAATTCACTACTTAGGTTTAGGTCGGTTCCACCGTCGTAGTAACCTATCCCCTAAACTAAGTGCATTACGAACGATCTCTCAATATCCACCATTAATTTTACACCACCTTGTTCAAGGGATTTATCAATTAATGTAGGTTTCATCTCTTTTCAGCCGTTAATCCTTCTGTCGAAGTGATTAAGGGCATTAGATTATTATTATGGTGATCAAGCATAACAATATATGGAGAAAACGAAGCTATACCACAGATTTAAGAGAGAAAATATGAATTACTATTATAAACTTGTCATACAATGAATTCCCGGGCTACTCCCGGACCTAAAGATGTAGGGGATTAGCCCCGCATGTTCATCTCACACAAGTACATGGTAGAAATAAGGGAAATCATATGAAAAATGTGAATCGAATGAGAAAACCCTTGAACGGAGAAGAACCGATTGATCCTTTGTGTAGAACACGTGCTTTCCCACCTCTCGGTGGTGAAATCCGTCTTCGGCAGCGTTCGGATCGACTGGTATGAACTTCTGGCCTCCGTTCTCCTTTCTCCCGCTCCTCGGCACTTGTCCAATGGCTAATCCGCTTCCCTCCTTGTCTCAGGCGGCCGTCATTAGGTATAAGTCCCTAATTAGGTCGCTAATTAACTCCAGCCGTCCGATTGAGATCATTAGAAAGCAAACTCATATCCTACGGCATCGATACTATCGACGCGAGTCGATGGTATCGACCCGCTATAGTAGCGACTGGCTGCAAACCCTTCCTTTGTCGCGCCCGACATCATCTCGATACCATCGACTCAGGTCGATGGTATCGACTCCCTTTTTGGCGTCGGTTCTGTCATTTTGCGACGCTGTAGCCTCCATGTGTTGATGGTATCGACTTGGTGTCGATACTATCGACTGCTTCTTCGCCAACAACCTGAAGGTGACTCGATACCATCGACATCAAAGTCGATAGTATCGACTTTTTCCTGCTTCTTTCGGCTGGCAACCTGTGACCATGTCGATGGTATCGACTTCCGTCGATGGTATCGACGGAAGCAAATACTCGTTTGTCCTGAAATTCAAAGACAAGATCACATCAATTCACATAAATAATAATAATTTGACAATTAATTCTCAAAATGATGAAATAAAGGGAATTTGACATAAAATAGTGGCAAAGACCAAAATGGATGAATTATGCAATATTAACCATAAAAATGACTAATTAAAGCATAAAACACATATAAAATAGGTCTATAAATGCGACTCAAAATCATCGCATCAAAGGTCTACTAAAGTTCCTAGTAAAATGGGAGCGGTAGTGACGCTATTCAGGTGTAGGATGACGATGGTGTCTGCAGCATGTCAATATGAGAACGACAATACAATGCAACTTACATAGCTACTATTTTCACTGGTCCTAGTATCCTGATGCACCCTTCACAACTAACACAAGGGGAAGGGAGAAGCATGGGGTTGGTGTTGCAGGTAGTGGTCTAATTTGCAGCGATGGCAACTAGATGAGTCCACAACCTTTTTGTCAATGGTGGAGTAGGAAACCTCGCACTGGTTGCTACAACAAACTACAACCATTGAAACAACTATCTTTCACCTCTACCACAACCAGTGGTGCAAGCAAGAATGAGAGGGAAACTAATGTGAAAGTGGTATGGTGGTTAGATAGGGGCCAATGTGGGTGCATAAAATGATGGATGGAGGCTTCCCTTAGGTGATGAAGGCTCCGGAGGCAAATAAAAAGGTTAAGGCCGTGTGGTTTTGGGTTGTGGCATCGGTTCTAGCCACATACTTGGTGGCGGGAGATCTCATCTGTTGGGTGGCTGGGGGCAAGGCTAGGGAAGGTAGAGATAGAGACAGAGGAGGAGAAGAAGACAAGTGGTGTCTGTGGCTATAGAAAAGATGCTAATGCTGGTGGATATTATGGAACCTTGTTATGATGGCTACCACTATTATAGATATGGGGTGCAGGGGAAAGGGACACATGTGTCTAGGGCTTGGTTCAGGTTGTAGAAGGAGAAGAGGAGGCAGGGAGGAAGATAAATAGGAGAGTAAGAAAGGATGCCCATTTCCAGTCAACATGACTGCCAAAACCAACCTGAATTCCACATGATATAAGGAAGGACGTGGTGAGGGCTAGCACTAGAGGAGACGTTACGTGGGTGGGGGAAAGAAAATAAAGTTAACTTAGGTTTTAAATGAATAATAAAATTCATTTACACTTATTAAAAGTTTTGAGTTCATATAATTAATTGAGGGGGTTATCGATGACAAATTGGCATAAAATGTGACCCATATGATAAACAAGGTGTGAGGATACCAAATTTAACATTAAGTTTATCATTAGAAAACATGCATTCTATTTTGTTACTTTTATATTAAGTAATTAACTAATGCATTTAATGAACCTCTTAATCAATTTATTTATTATTTAAAATTATGAAATTCCTTTTCTTAATTACACTTAGGGTGGTTCTATTTCTGAATTAGGGATAACAATAACTTATTGATGATTTATATTATTAAACCCCATTTGATGGCTTAATTAATTAATTTGCATTTAACCTTATATAAAAGGTTATATGTTAAAACATGATATTTTCTTGGCTTCAATAACACTTAATTAATTTAATTAAAGGGAGATTAGATTTAATGGTAACCTATTTAGAAATGGGAATAAGGATAGGGAAGGTTGAGCTAACTACCCAAATTAGGGTATGTTACAACACTCCATCCCTTAAAAAGGATTTCATCCCTGAGATCCACACATTCCTAGCCTAGTCCACCAATATGTCTAACACCTTCAAAACTTTACATTTTCTTCTACTAATTATATTCCTACCGAAATACACTTCTATATACTCTCATCCATCTATGATCAATCAACCTCAAGTCTTACCGTACTTTTATGATTACAACTTTTGTGTTTCTTTATTTTAGGTTGTATAATAAACATACATTGTATCCATATTCAACTTATAGTTATACCTATGTGATATTAATTGACAAATTTTCTCAACGGTAACCTCATTCATTCATTATTGAGTTTGGACAATAATAAAGTTGAATTACTTTCCTGAGTTACTAATATACAAGAGTCCACCACATAAAAAGATAATATCTTTATCCTAACTAATCATATAAAGAGGCAACATGGGTAGATTGACCAAGTCATATATGTCAAAACATAATATTCTTACACTCTACTTAATACTAGGATTAGGGGTCTCATGATGGGACATGCCAGTCAAGGGGTTATGCATTAAATGATTTCTTTGCAACTCAAACTTCCTTTTGGTGGTGACTTGGTTCCAAAACCATTGATAAAATATGAAATATTTTCTTTTTATACATATAAATTAATAATAAAAATAGGTTTAGCGATAAAATCTTTATGATGAAAATTCATAAGTGGCACCAAAATTGATCCAAGAACCAAGTCACACTTTCCAAAACACAACACAAATACTATTATTATATCATGAATTCATTACACTAAGAGGATCTGATTCTTCAAACACTAAAAAGGGAATTTGACCACATGTATATTGTATAAGCATAGAAATAAGAAGGATTTCTTATTATAGATGATCGACTTCTATCAGATCCTAATAGACACATCATCCACTATTCCTTATTTCACTCTAATCATAGTTTACATACCTCATATGAAGACATAGAGGAGTCATAAAATCATCCAACATCACATGAAAATATTTATAATTTTCCCATTACTTATTTTTAGCACTTAGTGTATCCATAAGGTAAAATGATCAATGTGGTCCAAACACCCATAATCTTAATTACTAGGCATATAAATTATATTATGGAGATGATGGAGGTGAGCACTAACTCATACTTGGGTTAGAATCTTGTTATCCATCCATGGACATTCCTCAAAGAGGACCTAGTCAAGGCACACTAGAAAGACAACAAGGACAAGGACTAAATAGGGGAACTAGGGTTAAGCCTAGCTAGGACTACGCAATTTAGTATACATATCCTAGTGGTCAAACTATCTCCTTGAAAATTAGGAGGACAAAACTAATAATTAGGAGAGTCAACTCCTACATAGACATATATTCCACCTCCATTGGGAGGTTACTGGTGATTATTCTTACTAAAGACCGTGTCTCAACCACAAGTAGTTTGGGAGTGTGGAAGTGACCAAGTTAGTAGGGGATTGAAACCTTAGTTGGTATTCCATAACTCAGAGATGCACATATCATCAACCTAAACATGATTTTCTAACTATCTAATTAAGGAACAACATGGGATAGCTTGAAATAGTTATGTCACTGACTGCTCAGGCTCAGATACCATATTTTAAAGAGTGAGACCCGAGTGGATTTCACTCATATGGTATAATACAAAGGTCCATGTAAAGATAAAATAGCAAAAAAATAACTATTACAAAGTTACAAGTTGTATAATTATACAACTATTCCTCACCAAAAAAGGCGGTATTACAAGATAAAACTTGAGCTATCTGCAAGTAAGGCTAGTAGCAGAGGGTAACCTAAACACATAAATCTATCCTCATATTAATAAACATATACACAATCTTCTTGTGACCTGGTCCTATAAGGTACCTACATCTGGGTGGTTTTGGAACAACACTCAGAAAAGATAAACAAAAGTATGGGTCAAAATACATTAAGTATGTGCATGGTAAGCATATTTAGGAATTTTAAATAAAAGAGTTAAAATAAGGGGGTTCCTGTCCAAGAGAGGTCTAATAACAATTAGGTGGGTTCAAGAAGATATAAACATGACAACAAAATTTGAAGAGAATGAGTCATATGAACATATGATCAATATATAAATATCCTACAATTTAAAAATCCACAATATCACAAAATAAATAGTTTCATGTAGATCAATTAGACTAAAACTAACTAAGGTAGTGACAAGACCCCCACTAAGTCATTGGCTTAAGTTTTATGTATGGAACACACACCATGGGTAGAAAGACACACCAATATATGTATAAGAGGAGGAAAGAAGCAATCCAGAAGGAAATATGTTCCCTAATGGTTATGCCAAAGCATCTACTTTAGTTGTTATGTATAATATCACATGCAATAATAGAGAGAGCAAGATTTATGTCCATCAATTATATCATCATGAATAAATAACAAGGCAGGAGGAATTATGAACGCAATATAACATGAACTGTTGGATATCAAAATAAATTAGGATAATTGCCTTTGAAAGGGTATGAGATATCAATTATGGAGCTAGGATGTCAAGAGCTTCCTCATTATGGGAAATTATATCACAAAGTTGAATCAATGCCCAATATCAAATAGGGACTGCATATACATGTTCTTCATAGCTTAAGGTAAACCCAATGGATATACTTGGTCCCTAAAGTTGAGTATTCATCCTAGGAAGATATTATATAGGAGAGTCAAACTAAAGCAAACATGTGTGTATATTCCTATTATATATTTTCATGTGGTTGTTGTCCCAGATCATCTAATGACTTATTAGGGTTTTTAATAGTATTAAGTTGATATGTGATTCATTAGATGTCTATTTTAGACCTAATGCATATATTTTTCCACATAAGCCAAGGTATGTCTAGGTTATATATATGTTTGGCTTAATAAATTGCATTCTTCCAATTTAAGCTTGATAATGTTTGAAATATCATGTGGACCTATGTTATTCTCAAAATCATATTTAGCATGCATGTTGGTATGTATACACATTTTGTAATCTAATTCTAGAGTATGCCCTATATAAAATTATGCATTATATGGATGATGTTTTAGTGTATTCAGATACAATCTAAATTGAATCCCAACCATACCTGTGTCCATAAAGAAATGTATTTTCTATCATATTCCACATTAATATACATAGATGTTTATCTGAGATCTATAAGTATTTGTTCTTAATACCAAACACACATATATTCATCCATGATTTTAATTAACCACATGGATAATTAATATTATGAATAAAATTCTTAACACTTAGTATAATTACATAGATTCCTTAAATGTTATCATGCCATCATATCCATTAAGGTTAATTGTTCATCAATATTTTTTCATAACTAGGTTTTTCTTTAATCCAGTTAGGTTCATAGGCTTGTTCAACATGTCATTGTCCCTAGGCATGCTATCTTATAGATTATCAAAATATTTAAAAACAATAGGAAAATTGTTACTTACATATTGTTTAATGGGGCTAATTCTATGTTGTCTAGTTCTTGATTGGTTCTGAGATAGAAGCTAGTACAAGCATCTCAGCCATGTTTCCTTCAGTATAAATGGAGGTGTTCTAAGAGATGATCCTCCTTGTAGACATGGTGATAGGTATTCTTGAGTTAAATATATATTTTTCTAACATGGCAATGTGACTTTAATTAGAAAGGAAAACAACTAGTAGAGGGAGGTCATCCATGTCACCGATATTTGAATTAGCACATTCCAAGACTACTGAGAACTCACCCACATGTCTATACTTCTTCATATCTTATTCCTAGTCATTGCTCTGATCTATGTCTCATTGATGGGCACACCAATGAATCATCTTTAATCTTCCCCTTGTGTAGATGCAGATGAACCAAGGTGGTGAAGCTAGCACAAGTTTGGTTAGGGTCCATAGGAATCAAGATCCTCATTTCTCTTTGTCTGTCAGTCAGTGCAAGTCGAGAAATTGAGTCACATCATCAACCGTTGGATGTCGTGAGGTTGAAGGTCTACTGGAGTTATTGGGAAAATGGGAGTGCAGTGACAATATTTAGGTGTAGGATGACAACAGTGTGTGTGACCTATCGATATGAGAATGACAATGGTGTGCAACTTACAGAGCTGGAGTTCTCACTGGTCTTGGCATCTTGATGCGGCCATGGCAGCCAACATAAGGGAATGGGAGAGTTATGGAGTTGGCATTGTAGGTGGTGGTCTAATTTGCAACAATGACGACTAGATGAGTCCATATAATTTTTGTTGAATTGGAATCGATGGTTGAGTAGGCAAGTTTATGGTGGTTTCTAGAGTAATTTACTGCCATTGAAAAACTATCTTCACTTCTACTGCAACTTGTGGAGCAATCAAGAACAAGAAGGAGGCTAGTGTGCAGGTAGCAAGGTGGCTATATAGGGGCCAAGATGGGTGAAAAAAATGATTATTGGAGTCCATCCTTAGGATGAAGGCTCTGGAGGTAAAGGAAGAAGGTCAAGACACAATGGTTTTGGATTGTGGATCCATTTCCGACCACAAAATTGATGGTGGCAGATCTTATCTGTCATGCGACTGGGGGCAAGGCAAGGGAAGCAAGACATAAACACAAGGAGAAGAACACAACGAGTAGTGTGCTTGGTTGTAGAGAAGATGTTAATGCCGACGGCTATCTTGGAACCTTGTTATGATGGCTGCCACTGTTATAGTTACGGGGCACGGGGTGAAGGGATGCGCGTGTCTAGGGGTTGATCCAGGCTGTAAAAGGAGAAGGGAGGCGGGAATGAAGATAAATAGGGAGTCTAAAAGGATGCTTGTTTCCAGTCAACATGATTGCCAAAACCATCACGAGTTCCATGTGATTTGAGGAAGGACACATTGAGAGTTAGCAGTAAAGGAGACATAATGTGGGTGGGGGAAAGAAAAACAAGTTAACTTATATTTTAAATGATTAATTAAATACATTCAAATGTATTAAAAGTTTTTGAATTCAATTAAACAATTGGGGAGGTTATTGATGATGGATGGGCCTAAAATTTGACCCATAGGCTAAATAAGGTGTGAGTATCCCAAATTTAACATTAATTTCATCATTAGAAAACATTTGATATTGTATTTTAATCCTATAATAATTAATTAATTAATTAATTTGATGACTATCTTAATCAATTTTATTTATTATTTAAGATTACAAGTTCCTTTTCTCAATTAAACTTAGAGTGATTCTTGTTCTAAATCAAGATCAACATCAATCTCATTGATGGATTTATATTATTAAACCCCATTTGAAGGCTTAATTAATAAATTTAAAGTTAACCTTATAAAAAGGTTATATGTTGAAACATTATATTTTCTTGGATCCAATAACTCTTAACTAATCCGATTCAAGGGAAATTGGATTTAATAATAACCTAATTAGAAATGGGACTAAGGAGAGGGAAGGTTGAGCTAAGTACCCAAATTCATGTATGTTACAAAATTCACTAATGTTTTTTTTTGAAATCCATATGAGAATTATAAGAACTATATTCACAATAGTTCTCAGGATTCAAAACCTATTGTACAAGAGTACCTATTGTGGACCTATATGCTGTAAAATTCTTATACAACAAATCATTTTTACTTGATTCATATTTAGATCACTTGCATAAGAAAATAACAAAATCGGAGTCATGAATTTAGACTTCTAAACTCCCTATATATTCAGAACTTGAGTGTACATGGACGACTCAACCATAGGACTATAAAACATCCAGCTCAAATCTCAATGTGGAGTTCTCCCATTCACTAGTACAGGATTGGTCTGTAGCGTCAGTTTTTTTAAGCCTGTAGTGTCACTTAATAACCGACCCCTAAGTGGCCGTCGCTATAGAATTTGCTCTATAGCGTCAGTTTTTTTGACCAAACAAAACCGACCTTACAGAGTAAACACCGATGCAAAAGGTTGTAAAAAATCTGACCCAAGTGAGAAAAAGGAGCTTGTAAGGTCGGTTATTCCAAAAAAATGACCTTGTAAACTCTCTCGGTCGAGAAAATTATCGATCGAAAATATTTCGGTCGACAAAGTTGTCGACCGAGGGGTACACTGAAATGTTTATTCAATCTTTAGGGTCGGTTATTAAAAAAAAACCGACCCTGTAAACTCTCTCGGTCGAGAAAATTGTCGACCGAAAATATTTCGGTCGACAAAATTGTCGACCGAGGGGTACACTGAAATGTTTATTCAATCTTTAGGGTCGGTTATTCCAAAAAAACCGACCCTATAAACTCTCTCGATCAAGAAAATTGGCGATCAAAAATATTTCGATCGACAAAATTATCGACCGAGGGGTATACTGAAATGTTTATTCAATCTTTAGGGTTGATTTTTATAAATAACCGACCTTATAGAAGACCTTTAGGGTCGGTTTTTTACAAAAACCGACGCTATAAGTTATATTTTGGTCGAAAATTTTCTCAAACGAGGAGTGTACACTGAAGTGGTTATTCAATCTTTAGGGCCGGTTATTTAAAAAACCGACGCTAGAAGTTACGATTTTTTTTTAATTTCTGTAGAAACTGAAATAGAACAGAAGAATAAGAAGATTCATATATTCTAGGAGAGGGGAGAATTGATGCTCAACCATCACCATTCAAAACCACACATTCATAACAAAAATAATTCATAATGACATCATAATTTACAAAATGATAGATTGCAAGTCTGAGATGATATTAAATGTCAGATATAAAAGTAAATATGATAGAGTACTCAAACCACATACATAAATGGAGATGACATATTTAATCCAATACTATATTGACTTCATTTAGAAAAGAATCTGACCACTCTTCTCAGAATTCATTCAAGTCCACACGTGTGTAAGGCTGAGTTGTAAAGATCTATAACAGAAAATGCACATGCTAATATTTTATAAAATGACTACAATCACTTGTAAATTTATGATGTTATTCTTTATTACCTGACTTATAGTCTAAATGTCATGTGATGCTTGTTTGATAATAGCTTACATATATTTCATTACATAGTAGCCACAAGCCCAGTCATTATTTTGCATAGGATACTACAAATAACGAATTATACTTAATGTTAGTAAACTACTGTAAACAACAGTTGAGATAAGACTATAAGAGTTGAAAATTAATACATATAAGACTAAGCAGTTGTCAAAGTAGCTACCTTGACATTTTTCAAAGTCAATGTCTTTAATTTTGTGGGTATTTGTCCTACAGCTTCACAAAAAGCCTTTATACCCCTATCAATTAAATGATAGTTGGTAAAATAGAAATTCTAAATAGAAATATCATGTTGAAGCATTGACTAAATTTATACTTACTCCATAGCTGACAATTTTAGTTTGTGACTCCTTGTTGTTTTACCCATTGGGTCAAGATAATAAAGAGTCATCAATTTTGGGGCAATCACCACTAATCCCCAATGTCTAGCTCTGAGTAAGAAAAAAACAAACATTAAAATAAATATTTTTATTCATTATTAAAATTATATTGAATAATAATACTTACTGGACGTTAAAAGGAATTAGGATAATTTCCTTCCCCTCACTAGCAAAATATTTGAATGCAGTAGAGAAGTACTCATTCACATCCTCAAAATGTGTCTCCACTTGACTAGTGACTGAAGGAACTAAGAATCCAACATTCCTTATATCAAAGTTTGTGATCTCAGTATATAAATGGCTGTAAAACATTTGTAATTATTTCCATATATAGAACTAAGCTAAAAATGTGTATTGGAATTTTCTATATTGATAGATCCTTACCTTATCCATACTTCTATTATCGAAGTATTCAACCAATCATACCGGAACAACTCTATAATATCATCAAGAAAAATAAAATTCTCAAAGTCCCTCCCAGCTGCATCTTCTATTAAATTGACCAACATATGTGATCCCGAGCTTTGGTTGGCTAAGTATCGACACAAACATTTATATTTGCTTCCCAATTCGTCGAATGTAGCTCCGGGAATGAAAGATGGCTTGGGAATAGGAGGATGACTAGTAGAATTTTTACTTTTTGGTTTACAAACCTGTTAATTAAATTACATACTTATATTACACAAGTTCATATATGCAATCAAATATGAAAAATATGGTAGAAATAAGGTATACGTTGTCATTGATAACCAAGTGTCTAGGCCAACCCACCTTAGAACCCTCAACTTCTTCAACTGTACTATATTTAAGATTAGGTGGGTAGTGGTTTGTCCCCCATTCCATCATACACAAGATGGATGGACACACGACAAATGTCATCAGTAATTTATTGGCAATGCAATGTACCACCAAGGTTGTACACCTTGCCCACTGCCACAACATTATATTCTGGAACCTCCACTGCAAGTTTACAGTTCATACCAACCTTGCCCGATGGTCATGCACATTTTTAGCCCGTCTTTCCTTTTGATCCTGGTGAATATCCTGATCATTTAAAATGAGGTATTGCAATTTAGACTTGGCAAACATGTAGAAAAATATTCACCTCCTTAATTGTATAAAATTAAAGATTCATACAATACATCACAATCTTTATTACCTGAAACTCTTCCGATCTCCTAGCTACAACAAATCTTTCCCACACCTCAAGATCTATAAAAATATATACATCTGTTGCTTTCTTCTTTTGTTTAGGATTATGTATAAATTCCCTTGCGAGATATGTCTTAAAACCCCTCCATCGTACACCACAACATTGTAGCACTCTTTTCTTGTAATCTTTTTCATTTAGATGAAAAACACCCTATACATACAAAAGAAGCAATTTATAATGTTGTTTTGAAAAGGAATTAATTCCAAGCAAACTAAATTAGAATCAATAGATAAAAACCATATTAAAATAATATGACTTCCACTCACATATATATCTTTCCATATGAGGTCTTTTTTGGCATTAGGAACATCATGCCAATTTTCTATATCTATTTCCACCTTACTACGCGCGGTCACCCCTACGTAATGCTTGAAAGCACTAGCATGTTCCCCAATAGGTGCTCCTGTGATATCAAACTGGACTGGTAATTTTTCCCCTTTAGCCCTGAACTCCTGCAGCCTACACATCACTGTGGGACCTCTACTTTTCTTAGCATCACCACTACCATCCTCATGGTGCTCATGCTCAGAATGTTCATCTTCACTTGCCATTTTAGAACCTGCAAGTATACATGATAAAAAAAGTGATAATAACAACATAAGTGATAAGGTATACATGATATATGATGTATATTTAAAAGATTACTTGCTTGAATGATAATAAAATAAATAATTCAAAGAATACATTCCTCTAGTATTGGTTGAGTTGTTAGTCAAGTAAAATTCCTTCAGCATGGTCATGACGTTTATAATATTCATCAATGTTATCTTCAACATTTACACTTGGCAAACCAACTGAGAATGGACTGGAATCATCATACTTTTCGTAGTATTCTTCTTCATTTATAGGTTCTATAGTAAACTGTCTTTTTCCATGAAGAACAACAGAACAATTTTTATTTCCCGGGTCATCAATATAGAATACTTGTTTTGCTTGGTCTGCCATGATGAATGGCTCATCTTTCTCACCAATCTTTTCAAAATTCACCAATTTGAAACCCAACTCATCCACTAAAACTCCTTTGTTGTTGTCAACCCAATTACACCTAAAGATAGGAACTCTGAAATTTGTATAGTCCAATTCCCATATGTCCTCAATGACGCCGTAATATGACATCTTAGCTTCACGTGGTCTTTTATCTTTGGCACGAGCAAAATACAACGAACAAGCTTGAACAGTGACCCCACCGTTTTGGACCACACTACTTTCATCTTGACACTTTGTGTAGTATGCAAATCCATTTATGTCATAACCTTCATATGACATGACATCCATTTTTGTCTTAAAGGCGAGCCATTTTATGTTCTCAGCAACATTATTCAGTGATTCAGATAGTTGATTAAATACTTTCTCTTCAAACCACCTAATAAATGTTCGATTATGCTCTCTTGCAAGCCACATTGAACTGGATCGCAGATGATTTCTCTTGATAAGATCATTGTGTTCTGTGATGTAGCTACTAACTTCATCGATGTTGTGTAAAATATACAAATGCACTTGTTCCCACAACTCATGACTAATTCCTTTCACTCGTCCTCCGAGAGTTCCTTTGCCACAATAATTAAACTTCTCTCCATGCCAATACCATTCATTATAACCTTGTATGATCCCATTGCATATGACATGATTCTTAATTTCCTCACCAGTATTAACTTTCAAATTGTTACAACAATTTCTACATGGACAATATAGCCTATCTGTAGGTAGTTTCCTATGTTCCTCAGCAAATCTGATAAATTCATCAAGACCTTTGGCAAACTCTGGACTGTAATGGTTCTTGATAGACATCCAACTTCGATCCATTTTCTATATCACATTTAAATTAATTATAAAACTAACCGTTTAATATTGATACTATAATATGTAAGTTTTTATTGATAAGAAGTTAATTACTTATATACTAAAGTGTACCACCTATCCCATTTTTGAATATTTAATCTCACTAGTAACTGTATAATGTATGTTTAGTTTTGAAGAAAATTTCAGCAGCATTTCCCCTAAGTTCTCCAAGTACACCGATGTAAATGGCAAATAACCACTCACATATGTACCCAGAGAACAAATGAGGAAATCCTACTAAAATTTTCTACAAAACTAAACATACATTATACAGTTACATCCTAAGTGAAAATTAAATATCCAAAAAAAGTCCCAAACCGGGGACTATCCAAAGTTTACTCCTAATGAGTAAATTTTGAACGGGTTTCTAAGTTAATATATAAATGTATTATTTTCATATTTATATACTAAGTTAAACATTATGCATCAACCCTAAAGTGTCAATCTAGGAGTACACATGTCTAATCTCATATTAATTTCTAGAATTTATATAATGATTACATATGAAAAAATACATGTTTTTATTATTAGTAGGGTTATCAAATCATATAAAATGGAAAAACAATATAACTGTGTAGTTAAAGGAGCGCAGGTCCACTCTCGGTCGACAATTAGTCGACCGAGAGCCCACCTACGCGCGGCGTCCACGTCCACTCTCGGTCGACGAATTCTCGACCGAGAGTGGACCTAGACGCTGTGCGCAGGTGGACTCTCGGTCGAAAATATTGTCGATCGAGAGTAGACCTGGACGCTACCGTGGCGGCGGGAACGAGGGAAGCGGCGACCTTACTTGGAAACGGCAGCGAACTTCATGGAGGATGTGACGACCTTCACAGAGAGGCGGCGACCTTCGTGGAAGTATGGAGAGGCGGCGACGACGAGCTCTCTTTGCCGAGAGGAGGCAAGGGCTTTGGCGGTGCGGAGAGGTGGCATGGGCTTCACGGACACCATGATCCTCTTCGAACACGACGAAGAGCTTCTTGGCAAAGGCTTTGGCGGCACGGAAATAATGAAAAGTGATGATGTGGGAGAGAAGGAAGAGAAGGTATCAGTGGCGGAATGATACAAGGAGAGAAAGATGAAAAGGTATCGACGCCGCGGGAGAGAAAAAGAGAACGAAATTTATGTTTCGCGGGAGAGAAAGACTAGGTCTCGGCCACTTCAAGCCCCGGGCCCGACCTATAGCGTCAGTTAAAATAAAAAAAACTGACGCTAGAGATAAGTGGTGCCCGTGTCGGGTTATTTAAAAACACTCAAACTCATTCTCAATCGACAAATTCGTCGATCGAGGGGAGCTCTAGGGTCGGTCAAAAGTAAAAAACTGACGCTAGAGGTGCTTATACAAGCGTGAACTAAACTGGATCCAAAATTCATCTCGGTCGACAATATTGTCGACCAAGGGGCCATCTAGGGTCAGTTATAAGGAAAAAACCGACCCTAGAGGTGCTTATACACGCACAAAGGAAGTCTGGCTCACCTTCTCGATCGACAAATTTGTCAACTGAAAGGTTATCGGTCGACAAATTCATCGACCGAGGGGAGCTCTAGGGTCGGTTAAAAGTAAAAACCCGATGCTAGAGGTGCTTATACATGCATGAACTAAATTGGATCCAAAATTCATCTCGATCGACAATATTGTTGACCGAGGGGCCCTCTAGGGTCAGTTGTAAGGAAAAAACCGACCCTAGAGGTGCTTATACATGCATGAAGGAAATATGGCTCTCCTTCTCAGTCGACAAATTTTTCGACCGAGAGGTTATTGGTCGACAAATTCGTCGACCGAGTGGAGCTCTAGGGTCGGTTAAAAGTAAAAAACCGACACTAGAGATGCTTATAAATGTGTGAACTAAACTGGATCCAAAATTTATCTCAGTTGACAATATTGTCGACCGAGGGGACCTATAGGGTCAGTTATAAGGAAAAACTGACGCTAGAGGTGCTTATACATGGCGAAGGCAAACTGGATACTATAATCAACTCGGTTGACAAATTCGTCGACCGAAAAGATCTCTAGGGTCGGTTAAAAGGAAAAAAGCGACCCTAGAGGTGCTTATACATGCGTGAACTTACTTGGATCTAAAATTCAACTCGGTCGACAATATTGTCGACCGAGGGGACCTCTAGGGTCGGTTATAAGAAAAAAACCGACCCTAGAGGTGCTTATACATGCGTGAAGGCAAACTGGATCCAAGATGTCTCCCACATTTTTTGTAGACATATAAGGTCGGTTATTTGGAAAAAATGACCCTATAGATCGAGGCGCGAAGCCAAAATCAAGAAATTTTTTGCCGCGGGAAACTGTAATTGGCTTTCTAATCCAATTGTCTATAAGGTCACTTATTTTATGAAAACCGACCCTATAGAGATACACTACAAGGTCGGTTATTTTAAGAAAAGTGACCCAAGTGTTCTTAAGTGGTGCCCGCATTTTTTATAGACATATAAGGTCGGTTATTTGGAAAACCGACCCTATAGAGTAACACTACAAGGTCGATTTTTTTAAGAAAACCGACCCAAGAGGTCTTAAGTGGTGCCCACATTTTTTGTAGACATATAAGGTCGGTTATTTGGAAAAACTAACCCTACATGTAGTGACATTATATCCCATTTCTGTACTAGTGATTTTTGCTTCGAACATCACAAAGGTGGTGACTCTTCACCTAGGAAATCATTTGATTTTGTTGAGACCGTCAAGAAATTAAATTTTAGCATGGCCATGAAATTACAAAGTATGTATTTTCATATATTTTTACCGGTCTATCAAATATTCATACAACACAATGCTAGGACACATGATATAATAGAATAGTAAGAACATAAAAATAACATAAAAGATGTAAACTATTCAAAAAAACTTCAAATAGTTATTTTTTTTATTACCTTTCATTAATTATTTTGGATTTTACCTGTCATGCTATAGACAAAATTTGAATCCACTTAGCCCGATGAACAAGATCTTAAGGTATTAATTCCACTAAGACCCCATTATGCCTCAACTTGTGAGAGTAAAAAAAATGTTGGGGCTCATCAGCATGTAACCTACGGGACTTAGTCTAAGCGTGGGTACCCAAGAATTGAAACATCATCATATCACTGTAAAATTGAGGTATAAATGTACTTAAATCTAAGTTATTAAGAGTGATAAGACTTAGCAAAACTGATCTAACATCTCATACCCTATAAAATTTAATCTTAGTAGGACCATTATAGATATGGATCCAATCCCCACCCATATACATGTGATCTCAAAAGGCGAAAGGGATACCAATACATGAGAGTGTGTGTATGCATATACATCATTATATAATCGAAAGACATGTTCTTATTGTCCTGAGATAACTATCTATTCTTTCTTAAAAACCCAAACCAATAAAGTTTTGTGGTGCCAAGGGCATACTAAACTAGAAATAGTTAGGTTACTATTGACATCAAATTCATTTTCATATCTTTCATTGTAAGGTATTTCCATAGTGTCTTATAAGTATTTGAGTAACAAGGTGAACCCCAAAATAGAATCCAAATATGAATTTCAATCATGTCATGATTAGTTAGATATTTTCATAGATAGCCTCGTCTCATATCAATGACTAATTTCATGTGAAAGCTCAATTGTCATCATAACAGTTAAGGATCTCACATTATACTGATATGGAAGCACTCCACAAAGTTTTGGGATATTATATCATGAGCTCACCATGAATAATTCATGCAAATCAATTTTTAATTGGCATATTGGAATAAAATCAACATACTTTGTGTAAATTCATAAATGCTGAAAATGGTAATTTGAAATTGTATACATTACATGAGAATAGGTTATTGTTGAAAAATTCAGATTCTGAATTTCTTTGTTACATGTCGTATTACACCTAATTCCCCACTTCTAGCCCAAAACAACGTCGAATACCATGTATTCATTTAGATTGCATTGAAATTGCATAACAAAGGTATCTCAAACATGGGTTAGATCACTCTGCTATACCCAAACATGTGTTCTTTAATTCAAAAATGTGAACAACAACACTGGATTTCCAAATATACACCAAGATATATTTTCTCCACAACTCAATAAGAAACCTCAATCGAGGTTGAATAGTAGAGAAAGTGGGATACTAAAAATAATTATGGTTTCTCATATTTACTTCTAGGGAATTATAGCTAGAGGAGTAGAAAAGGAGAAAAGAAGAAGATAATAAATTTATAACTTATACCAAGATGATCCCTAACTTGCACAAAGATACGATCTCAAGCTTTAATATAACAAGATCCTCCAACATGTTATCTAAAACTTTTATTCTCTACAGGACTTGAGCTTAGAAATTTAGAGCAATGGTAAACATAATATATGATCATGAATGGAATTTATATAGGGGGTGGCATGCTTGGGTTAACTAAAATTTAAAACATTTTATATTTGTTTTGTATTAAGAGTACATAGTCATTTGACTTGCCATTTATTTTTCTTGGATAAAGTTTTAGTCAGTGGTGACACCCAATTACTAGCATTGTAAAACAACTGACTAGAGACCCATAAAGTGCTACTATCACGTCTAATAAATGGTCTGACTAGAGTCCAATATCTCCACACTAAAAGTTGTTATAAACTATGCTAAGAAAAGAAATTTATACCTTTTCTACATGTAGGCAAAATGCTTAGTTGTCCTGACTAAAGGACAACATGATTCGATTCAAAGCCTATGCTTATCCAATTTGAGACTTCTTACCAGTAGCAAGCACTAACAAATCAAGCTATGAGTCTATGGGTTTATCACCCCAATAGGGTCTAAATATTAAATAACAACCTATGAACATCTAGAAAGAATAAATGAATATTATTATGTGATTTCTTATCATATTTCATGTGAAAAGATAAGAATATGCTTACAACCATTCTTTTCAATAATAAATGCATCACTTTATAAACCATTCATATTTAAATCAAATTCATACAAAAATATTTTTTTTGTAAACAGGTCAAACAAAAACTATTATTTGTCAAGAGAAAACTTGATAATAAATAAAACATAGCCAAGGAGGAGTGGTTCAATTGGTTTGACATAGTGTCCCCTCATGAAGGGATCCAGGTTCAAAATCTAATGGCTGCCTACAAAGTGGTACCCATCGTGCAGGCCAGCCAACTGTGCTCTTTAATTGGTTCCCGGGTAGGCAGGGTGCTCAGGGCCTGAGAGTTTTATGCTGTCTGGGGGGTCACAAAAGTGGCACTTCTATGGGGGAGGTTCTCTCGATAATAAAAATAAAACACAGATTAAGACTAAGATGAGGAACACAGTCTCACAACTAATCCATTCTTTAAAATTTTGTCCCCCAAAATTCTAGACTGAGACATGTGATAAAGACACATTTCCTCCTCCAAATACTATTTTTCTTCATTTACTCCATGATGATGGCACAATAACTTCACTACCAATACCACGTTTTCTTAGGTTAATGAGTGAACCCTCCCATGTATGGTCTCTAATGAACCCCTTAATAGGGTAGACTCTCAAGTCCCAACACATGGTGGCATGTCAGACATGTTTCATGCCGAATCTTCATTTTATGCAGCTAAGGGGTCCTTTGACCAGGAATCAAACTTGTGTTCCTTTGTGAGAGGGAATAGAGGTACCTCCTAGTTAGTCAACATCTACGTAGATCCATATAAAATCTAAATTGGTCCCTTTTCGTAGGATTCACCATTAGATAATCGTGCATCCACTAGTTCTATAGCCTATTTATTTATATATGGCACATCATCAACTTAGTCATATGAAACACACTATTGAGTCTACCAAATTCTGATGGTAAATCCAATCTCTAAGCTTCTTCTCTAACTATTCCTATAATTGGGTAAGGTTATATATACTATGGAGCCAAATTATCCTTCATTTCCAGACCTCAAAACTCCTTTCTCTCAATTAACATTAAGATATGCTAAGTCTTAACCTGGGAACCAAAACTCTTCTACATCTATTTTCCTACATAAGAATTGTGCCAGTTATGTGATGAGTTTATCAATTATTTGATAATTTATAATAAGCTTGTAGTCAATCACACTATCTTAGTACATAAAAAATGTGTTTCACTTGTATCATACTAACACACTAATGATATGAAACATCAATCATACAAAAACTCAAATGGTTCTATATGTGGCTGAAAAATTAGGACCCGACCTATTGAACTTTCTCTATTTTATACGATTCAAGACTTAAATTTCTAGACACAAACTGAACTACATTTTTGGACCCAAAAAACCAAAACATATTTCTAAATTGGGTCCATGCTTGAAGCTACCAACCTAGTATACCTGATTGACATGAAATGACGATTGAGCCATGAAACATACTAGTGTTTATACCATGTATTCTTTTATATTATGCATGTTTGGTTTGATTCACTACTATACATGCTAATAAATTCTTGTGACTTTAGCTACATATCACCTTTTTGTTGTCATTGTTCTTTACTAAACCCCAATTCAAATATTTATGGACATACACCACTTTAAATTGCTAGCTAGTGTGACGCAAACACCTTTTATTTTGTATTATTATCTAGTTAGTTTGGTAATGCTTTATCAAGTGTATCCTATGTTTATGTACAATACATTGAACATTGTTTCTTTATAATTTGGTACTTCAATATTGTAAATGTGGTTGATTTTTGCATTCATTTTAGTCAAATGCTTATAGTGGAAAGTATATTTTGACATTATAAACCTTTGTAAAATACATGATATTTTTGTTGAACTCTATACATGCTATTTTATGGTGTACATATTTTATAGGTTTTCTGTGATGTTTAGAACATATAGATTCTATAGAAAGTAATAATTTTATCTTATACAATCGAGATAAAAGAATTTTCAGTTATGCTGGTTGACCAAGTCAGAATCAAAATTAGCATTTTTGGTTTGAATTTATCATGTCAAACCCAAAATTATTTTTGGGTCGAGTTCATGTCTTCAATCTGGGTTTGATTAGAAATGACTAGAAATTAAACTTTCTCAATCCATACCCTATTTCATCCCTAGTTCCATATGTATACTGTAAAAGTTATAATTGTAACTTTTGTTAAACTCAAGTGAGTATTTTGACTACTAAGAAATAAAAAAACACATGTCTTATAGATATCTACAATATGTATAGTCTTCTCAGGATAACCATTTGTTCGGGGGGGATTGGTGCAAAATTGGACTGCTTATTGATGATTTCATGCACCATGTCTCAAAATATGTCAATGAACATCCTCATTCTAAGAAGTATTCTAAGTATGAATATATCATATATTTAGATGTATATTAACTTGTCAATTTAGGTAGGTTTAACCAATGTAGAATATGTTAAATGAGTCAATAGATGAGCCGCCACTGGAATGTAATCCTATCATTTGGTTATCTTTGACAGTCCAAACACACAATATGTTATGATGAGATCCCATTTCATTTCCAATATAGGGAATGAACATAATAATCTTGCACTCTTCTGATGTTCTCCTTTGACTTGGTTACAAACTAGACATTTAGAAATGTGATATTTTTGATCCAGCTTCATCTCTAACTACCAATGAAAATCTTTTTACTTTTTGGTACTTTCATGATGCATGACATACATCAAAGAATGTGCCCCCTCTACTACCAATATACTCAAATCACATCCCTCTAAAATACATAACATGTTATGGATACCAACATTAATCGCATGTAATTCTTCTCACTTTTCCTATTTCATCTCTGACTATATAATCCATATCATCTAATCTACATTGTATATGTCATTAGTCTATTGTCTAAGGTTTTTATTGTTTGAAGTAGTGATTATAAATATCCTAACAAAGATACCTCCATTAAAAAGATTCATATGTCTTAGGGAAACCAACATATCTCTTTTTTCATGTGCGAGGTAGTACAAAACATTAAGTGCATGTAGGATAACATGAAGATGACTTCTTTCTATTAACATCAACCAACCACTAAATTGTTCTTTTAGTTGATACTAATTCTACGACGATAATGACACATCAAATCTAGCCATCATCTATGTCTCATGCTCAACTCTTTATGTGAAAATATGTACCTTAAAATCTTGTGATATGTAAAATTCTGATACTACACCATTAAGATAGTGTCTCCAAACTTTTGGGACTAAGACTTCTAACTCAAGATCATGTTTTGGGTAGCTCCCCTCATGCTTCTTAAGTTTTCTAGAAAAATAAGATACCAAATTCTTGTCCTGTATCTACACACATCCAAGCTCTTTCTTCAAAGCATTACGAAAAACCATATATAGTTTTCTATCTCAAGAAAATATAACACCGAATATGAATACAACTTCTCTCTAAAGAACTAAAAACTATGTCGACATTGATCATTGAAGACAAAATATGCCTATTTCATGTTCAACTTAGTCAGTGGTATAAGTGTTGGTATGTATGCCTAGAGAGTCAATCATATGATGATTGGATTGACATATGATTTGATAAATATCAAAGGCAAGCTTCCAATTTATTCTAGCTCAATCAATTATGAGATATATGATGGAGCAAAATGAATATCTAAACAATGACAATACTCAATGACGTATGTCTTCCAGTTAAGGACATGAAGAATGAGATCATACAGATGCTAAGAGTATGTACATTCTTGTTATGTCCCTAGTCAGATGTCATTGTGGAAGGTTGATTGACAACAATGACACATCAAGACTAGAGTGTGTGTTGGTTGATGACAGTGTCTCATTAGTCATGATATATGATATCAAACCAAGCACATAAATACATGTTAGAGAACAGTGTATCAGACAAACCAACCATGAGAGTGACATATGGAACCATGACATGGTAGTCAAAATCATCTCTCATAGTGATGGTGGTAATTTTGATTCTTAGACCTAAAATCACTGCACTCGTCGAATGTGATTGGGTACACTTTGACATCATCAGATGCAGTCCTAAAACATGGGTTGTTATATTGGTAATGATTGGGTGGCTTTGACGCATGAGATAGACTGTGACTGATAGATATGGGATTTGTCCCTCCTAAGGGAGTATGATGTCCATACCACTTTATAAGTTAGACTGAGAAAGGCATGCTCATGCACATGTGAATCAATATATGATATTGATGTCACACATATCTCAGACAGTCTGCTCTAGTTTAAGAAACATGAATGAATTTTGAAAGGATGACAACTCCATGCTATGAGTTCATTCATGATATCAGAGACAAAGGAATTATACATTCACTAGAACACCAATAACAAACTATAGGATTGAAAGTTGTTCTCCAACTTTCCTTTTCACTTGGGTAGCATTGATGTGCAACTAGGTACCACTCTTTTCTTGTGATGTCATAAGCTAGTTATGGACATTCACTGCCAACGTTAAATGGGACCTATAGGGTCACACATAAAGGATTAACTTGGAAGAGGAGTTTATCCATGAATGATGTTTGGATTGATTACTAAAGTGTTTAGGTACTCAATCAAACATTCAATCAATAGACTTAACTTAGAATCATCCACTTCAAGTGTTGAACCAACGGATTAGAGTATTGAACCAACTGATTAGAGTGTCAGATTGATTGAGAATTGAATTGACTGTGTTATGCTTAATCTGGACCACCAACCGACTGGGGTTAGTGAGATGACCTGTTCACTCTAGTGAACCGATCGATTCAATTAGACCAAATGAGCAGTGTTGGGTTTTCCTAATTTGCGAGAAAAGTTTTTCGTTTCACTTGTTCAATTTGATTGGGACACAAATTAATATTTGTGTTAATTAGAAACAAATAAGGAAAGTCAATTGCAGGTAGGTCTGGGAAGTGAAATGACCGATTCACTGGGTGAACCAATTGGCTCACACTCCCAACCGATTAGTTCACTGGTGAACCAATGGGCTCAGCTTGTCAAATGACCTTTTTAGTTTTGAAATGAATGGTTTGCCCGCCGCAGTGCAAATTGTTCATGGAAATTCTGGACCCTTCTAATCCCTCAGACTGGAAACCCTGACCCTACCCTCTACTATAAATAGAGGGGTATAAGGGGCTTCTCTAGAGACACAACTCAGAACATTAGTTGCTCTGCAAAGTTGTTGTCCTCTCTGGTTGTGGTAACTGAGAGAGCCCAAGCAAGTTCTACCCTTCCAGGGAGGAACAACTAGGAAAAGACAATTATAGAAAAGCAATTAGTTGTGGGAGAGTGTGTCAGTGACTAGTACGTAAATAGAAGGGGAGAACTCCTTCTAGTCCATCCTTCAGGAAGACTAGAGTTATCGATAGTCTGTGTGGACTATCTATAGAGGCGGGAGACTTCTGCCACTCAGGATGATGACATCCAACCATAGTTTGGGTCAAGATCAGGAGCTGCACAGACACTGTCGAAGACAGGTGGTTGAAGACTACACTTTCTACGAGGTATAGTCGTTGAGCAAGCCTTAGGACCAGGTATTTCTCGCTAAAACCATCCTTCCCATTACATAGATATTGATGCGATCTGCTGGTTATGTGTTTATGGTCAAGTAAATTTTTTGTTTCCGCTGCCTACTCCGACCACATAAAACCCAACAGTAGTATCATAGCCACATCAATACTCAATTTTTTTGGATAATCAATATGATCAAATTTTGGTTTTATTGTTTTTTATTTATTGCATACGATGTGAATATTTAAATGACTAATGTGAATATATGATTAATACCACATAACCCCAAACTAATATATACATATATGATATGGTGTATATGCAATCGATACACGTCACCTTGAAATAGTTTTGATGGTGGATATGTAGCATGGTTATGGCCTATAAACCCTATGTTCATGTGTGTGGTTGGTTATGGTTGTTTGTATCTTGGTCTGTGCACCGAGCCCTCTTCTTCTATTCTGAATGTAACTCGAGATTCTCTTCTACCTTTGCATCCCTTGAATGTAACTCGAGGTTTCACAAAGATTATGTAAAATAAGATTAGCTTTATTTCTTATTATGACGAAGACTGAAGATGACCGCTTGATGGACCAAGACAACCGACTGAGGAGCAGTTGGTGGACCGATGAGAAGCCCAGAAGACCGGACGAGCTGACCATCTAGAGGAGCCAGACGACCAGCTGGAGGAGACCAACCAACTGGCCAAGAGGTGATTCGACCAGTTCAAAGGTTGAACCAGTCAACCCAGATTGGCAAGCACAAATATTCATCAATAACAGGTTGCATGTGATGTAGACCTTAGATGACCGTAGTTTCTTGTGGCTCCAAGGAACTACAATAGGATGGCCGTAATCATCGCTTTATCATTATTGCATGTTTTATTTGTGGGATATAGCATGTATATGATACATACTATATATGTGGTGGTTGGATACATATATGCATATATAAGCATATTAAAACCCCTCAACAAACATATTAAGTTGAAGATGCCTTCCAAAAGAAGCACACATGAAAAGCTTGATCAACTAAGTGTGGGCATGCCTTCACTTAGTGCACCGACTATCTCATAGAAGTGTGATGGTGAATATGTGGGTCTACCTTCATAGGGTGCATATTCATTGTGTTGGCTTTTGGGTTGGACTTAACAAGGTGACCTTGATCAGATCAAGCACCTTGAGGCATAAAGATGAACATGGCAAGGAGTTGCGCATGACATCTGTCCAAGAATTGCATATGATGCAATTGGTAAATGTTACCTACCTTAATAATTGATTATGGACGCTGGCGTTGGCCGGGTAATAACTCAATTGTTTTGGATCATGGCTCACTAGAAGGTTGTACACTACAATCTTCCAAATTTATGGTGAGGGATATCAATTCGATCAAAATAGTGGGAGCAATAATTAATTAAAGACCTAATTAATATCATCCATTTTCAAATCAAATCAAATAAAAAGAGTTTTGGACTAAAATTGCAAATATCCTTTTTGTATAATAAATGGCTACCATCAACAATAATCACTTTTGGTTACGATCGGTCCTTGAGAAGGACAAGATAAATGAGAACAACTTCCATGATTGTTTTAGGATGTTGAGAATTGTTCTCACTCAAGAGTGAAAGCTCTGTGTCCTAGATAAACCAGAGCCAGATGAACCCGCTCCCATCACACCAAAGGCTAAAAGGGATTCTTACAGGAAGCATACTGAGGATGCCATTGATGTGAAGTGCTTGGTGTTGTGTTCAATGAACTATGAGTTGCAGAGACAACATGAGAACATGGACATCATTGAGATGGTTCAACATCTCAAGAACATGTATTAAGACCAAGCATGACAAGAGAGATATGATGTCTCCAAGGAAATGTTCAAGTGTGTCATGACATAAGGAGATCTAGTAGGCCCTCACACACTCAAGATGATTGGGTATGTGGATAACCTAAATCGATTGAGATTCCCTCTGAGCAAAGAGTTGTCTACTGATGTGATACTACAATCGTTTCCAGAATCCTACAGTCAGTTTGTGATGAACTACAACATGAACAACTTTGGCTGGTATTTGACAGAGTTGTTGGGCATGTTGAGGATAGCCGAGGCATAGATGAAGAAATACAAACCCAAATATGTGATAATGATCAACAAAAAGAAGGGAAAGTCTAAAGGCAAGGGCAAGGGCAAAGCAAAGAAAGGTTATGATGCTAGCCAGCAACCCAAGTCATCTTCAACTCTCAAAGCCAAGGGAGGGGTGAACAAGGGAGGCAAATGTCACCATTGTCATAAGCCAGGACATTGGAAGAGAAATTGCCCTCTACATAGATGAACTAAAGAAGAAGAGGGAGGGGATGGAAGTCTCCACCTCAGGTATCAAGAAATAAACTTAAAATGCTCCTTTATCTAAGGTATATTATACCAAGATATAGATTTGACATATATGATGTGCATGATCTAAAAAGAAGTGATGGACTTTATGAAAGGACCAAAAAGGAACACTAATCAAATATTGGAGCAAGTACTGCTACCATAGATAGTAGTACCTTTTAGTTTATTTCAACCCAAAGGGCATGTAATAGATTTATGAACTGCTATTTCATTTTGCCAATAAATAGAATCATTTTTATTTCTACATCTTGTAATGACAAGGATGTCTATCAATAAAATTCATGTTTTAATTTCAAAGATATGATCTTTTATGGCAATGGCTTATTCATCTTGTGGTACTTGGTATGCATGAGATAAAATAATAATACCTAAAAGTTATTGATGACTCAAACAATAAATTAGCATCATCACCTACACAAATGAATGAGAAATTCATCTCTAGGTTCCATGTTGATGGATAAACTAGACTCACTTGGTTAATGAACCATTAAGAGATATGATTGTCTTATTTATTGGGCATGATAACAAGTCAATCTTCACTAGATGTAGTGGGAGAATGACTATTCTATTAGGTATAAAACATATTGATGTATATACATACCTATTGGAATAAATGCTAATACTTCAGATATGGTATTTAATGAAATACCAATATGAATATCTTGAAATTTCAAGAATATCATAAATGAAGAACAAACTTGGTAAAAGTATTAATTATTTGATATGATCAATGAACGAGATACTTAAACCAAATGTTTGAGGACCTTATGAGTAACTATGATAGTGTATCATAGAGAACTCATGATTAAGGCATAATGATGTCTAAATCAAAGAAGGAATCATACTCTAAATAGTAAGAGCATGATCATCAAACAAATAACTAATCTTCTAGAATTCTTCTAAAGAACATGCTTTACACTAAATAAAGGTACAAAAGGAGATTAAGAATCACAAGTGTTGTAGATTCTCAAATTCCTTATGTAACTGATACACCTCATATATCTAGTAGAAAACACCTTGAGCTTGATGGATAATGATATGCTACAAACTCAAAGATGATATATTTGGTCATATGATGATGAGCCAATAATCTATCTAGATGATGTTGAGGAACCAGATTTTGAGTTATGGCTTGAAGCCATAAGATCCAAAATGACTTCCATGTGAACCAAATAAGGTATGACCTTAATGGTAGCACTTATAGGGATAAAACCCATAAGTGCAATTGGGACTTAAGGGTTAAGACTAATATGGATGACATTTGAAGAGCTGATTGGTTGAGATAAATTCAAGTGAGTTCATGGTGTTGAACCTGATGATTTTATTTAACCAATTACAGTGTCTATAGGCCATAAAGGATCATGCTTACTATTGGAACTAAAAGACTATGAAATTTGGCATATGGATATTAAAACCAAATTTCTAGTAGGAATAACATGAGGCTGTGTACGTGACACAACCTGAATGGTTTTATAATTCTGTTAATGCAAATGCAGTCTACAAGTTACAAGAGTTTAATCAATATGATTGATTAAATACAAGCACCTCAAAACTGGATTCTTTACTTTGATTATATAGTCAAAAGGTTTGACTAATATATCGAAATAAAGAAATGATCTGTGACTCCAAAGATTTAGTTGGAGCGTATTCATGTTCCACATGATGATGAGGAATGAAACGTTCTAAGAATAGAAACTGGTGTGGAAATACCTTCTTTAAGAGATAAAGAGAAATGTCCTATGTGATAGGAATAGAGACCTATAGTGATAGTTCTTAAAAGTCTCTTGACATGATAAAGAGAGAGCATACATTGGCAGTCTATACTAAAGAGTTCAGTATTGAAAGATTCAGTGGGAGAAAAATTGTCCATGTCACATGGAGTTAGTCTCTTAGATGCCCAGTGTCCCAAATTCTTATGAAGAATAGGAACACATAGATAGATGCCTTGTGCATTCGCAATTGGATCTATCATGTATGTAATCATCCCATTATCTTGTATGTATTAGACATGACAAGAAAATGTATATGCATTCATCTTTCATGTATTAGACATGAAAATGTGATATACTCATCTAGTTATCTCGTATGTATTGGACATGATGAGTGGATGTCTGTCTACTTATAGTCAGAGTCACAGGAATACCATAAAGAACTTATTTAAGTACTTATGAAGTATTAAAGGATTAGTTATATGGTAATAAAAGGAAGAGTTGAGTGTAATTGAGTTACACTGATATAAGCTTCCAAAATGACAGAAAAATGATCACAAAATATAAAAGTTAATATGTGTTGATAAATGGAAACGTTCGGAGTAAAATTAAAAGACCATTTATTTCTAAACGGAATGCTGAGAAGTTCATATAGATGAATTTATAGATATTCCAACCATTGATGACAAAGTAGAAATACTAAGTCAAACTATGGAGCTAATTGTTAGGCAAGGAATATCAGATAGCATATTACGACAACTGCATCTCATACAAAATGTCATACAATGAGAAGATGTAAAACATGTTATATACCGACTAAAGAAAAATGTTGCTAACTCACTGGATTAGCATTAGTGCAATAGAAATATGTAGGACATGTTTAGAGATCACTACGAATATGATTCAAAGGTGATTGGCTCTAAGTGCAAGTGGGAGTCTATTGGTATGTATGCTCAGAGAGCCAATCATATGATGATTGGGTTAGCATATGATTTGATAAATATCAAAGGAAAGCTTCCAATTTATTCTAGCTCAATCAATATGAGATATTTGAAGGAGCAGAATAAATGTCTAAAGAATGACAATACTCAATGACGTATGTCTTCAGGTTAAGGACCTGAACAATAAGATCATACAGATGCTAAGAGTATGTACATTCTTGTTATGTCCCTAGTCAGTTGTCATTGTGGAAGGTTGATAGACAACAATGACACATCAAGACTAGAGTGTGTGTTGGTTGATGACAATGTCTCATTAGTCATGATATATGATATCAAACCAAGCACATAGATACATGTTAGAGAATAGTGTATCAGACGAACCCCCCATGAGAGTGACACATGGAACCATGATATGGTAGTCAGAATCATCTCTCATAGTGATGGTGATGATTGTGATTCTTAGACTTGAAATCACTGCACTCATCTTATCTGATTGGGTACACTTTGACATCATCAAACGCAGTCCTAAAACAAGGGTTGTTATAACAGTGATGATTGGGTGGCTTTGACGCATGAGATAGACTATGAGTGATAGATATGGGATTTGTACCTCCTAAGGGAGTATGATGTCTATTCCACTTGATAAGAGAGACTAAGAAAGGCATGCACATGCACATTTGAATCAATATATGATATTGATGTCACACTTATCTCAGACAGTTTGCTCTAGTTCAAGAAACATGAATGAACGTTGAAAGGATGACAACTCCATGCCTGGAGTTCATTCAGGATATTAGAGACAAAGGAATTATACATTCACTGGAACACCAATCAAAGACTGTAGGATTGAAAGTTGTTCTCCAACTTTCATTTACACTTAGATAGCATTGATGTGCGACTAGGTACCGCTCTTTGCTTGTGATGTCATAAGCTAGTTATGGACATTCACTGCCAACGTGAAATGGGACCTATAGGGTCACACATAGGATTAACCTAGAAGAGGAGTTTATCCATGAATGATGTTTGGATTGATTACTAAAGTGTTTAGTACTCAATCAAACATTCAATCCATAGAATTAACTTAGAATCATCAAGTTCAAGTGTTGAACCAACTGATTAGAGTGTCAGATTGATTGAGAACTGAATTGACTTTGTTCTGCACAATCTGGACCACTGACCGGCCTAAATCGTGCGTCCGAAAAGAGGAGCGGATTTGAAGTAGTGGGACTTTTAAATTTATAACCTGAAACCTTCTAGGCCCCCACAACTTTATTTATGGGGTCGAAGTAGATATACGGGGTCGAACACAGGGACAAGGGTGGTAGTGTTGGGAACGTGGAATCGACACGTTACACTTCGGTATGGGAAAGGCAATGATAAAGTTCCCCAAGGGAACAACAGGTTAAGATCGATATAATTAAAAGAAAACTATCTCCAACTGGAGCTACGAGGAAAAATTAAGGTTTTTTAAAGGTTTATCAATTTTTAGGGTTTTCGCGCAACAGAAACAGAGAGAATAAAACTATTGCTTTAGTAAGGAATGAAGGAGAAAGCTTCGGTAAAACAAGGGGCAGCAGAAACATCCTGTACCCATTCTCTCGAAGTGGGTACCTCTAACTTAAGCATCCACACCTCTCTCGAGGCTGTTGGGCCTAAGTTAGAGTGGAAAGGTCGCTAAAGAAACTCCGATCCTGGGCACTCTCGTACTCCCGTATCGGACCAAACACTAGAGCCACAACACCTCTCTCGAGGCTGCTGCAACGGGAACACACGATTCGGTAGCTAGTCAAAACGCGATCCAAGCGTACAAGCTAGAGTTCAGATGTTAAACAAAAAAATCATCCAACAAAAGGGACCAAACATAAAGCAGCAGATAATTAAAACTCTTCTAATTCCATTAGCTCAAAAGGGTCTGGTTACATTGCATAAGTAAAGAAAGTAAATGACTAAAATAAGTAAGATAAATGTCACCTTCTTGATATAGAAGGGCGACAGGCAGTAGTAGCTCCTCAATATCCCTCCAGCCCGATACCAGGTGGAAGCCTTGCCCGATACGCCCATGTCGGGTGGCACACCCTCTAAGGCGACACACTCATGAAGGGCGGATGTATCATGCAGGACGCTCATGCCCGATACGGTCGTGTCGGGCGGCACCCTCTCAGGCGACACACCGTGATTGGTGATGCGTATCGGGCTTGGTATCGTGTCGGGCCAAAGTTTTGTTGAGGGTATCAGGTACTCATATCGGGTGTCCTTGTTGGCCGATATCAGTCTGCAGTGGTGCCCGGGACCGATCCTAAGTAAACCATTCCCTCCCTCTCGGGTCAGGGAAGTGTTCACCTAGTATCGCCTAGGACATCCTTGAGGCACGACATGCTAGATCCAGATGCTTTCCCAAGTTAGCTTTCGAGAGGTTCTGACCTGTCCCATCGGAGTCCTGTATCTGCTATTTATAGGCAGCGGTTGGGGGAAGTTATGGTTCTCCAGACGCCATGTGTCCTTCATAAGCTCTATCATCTCGGATTCAGGGATGCCTGATATGCGTATCTCCTGGCACAAGGATGTCGGGCTGGGAGCGTGTCGGTCATCATGATGAGTGGTGCCTGCCGGTGGGTGGCCTATATCATGCGATATGCTTCAGTAGTCGTGGCGAGTCTGGCTCCCTGTCGGGTAAGCAGCGTATCGCCTGTCAGCTCCTTCTTGTGCGGAAACCTCGTATCATGCGGTAACGTATTGTACTGCCTTGCGTCGGGCAGCGAGCGTATTGGCCAGCTGGTTGGTAAGGAGGCCGATGCAGGTGGAACACGCTCGTGGGTCGGGATGGGCCTTTTTGCTGATAAATGAGTCAAAAAGTGAGGAAAACTCTGCAAAAGATGATAAAATTGAGTTAAGAGCGTAGCGTGGCCCGTTTATTCAAAAACATGACAAAAAGGAGAGGAAAATAGTTTAAAAGGGCAGATTTGATAACGAAATAAGGGCCAAAAACATCACAAATTTTGGTGTTATCAACTCCCCCAAACTTAGCATTTTGATTGTCCTCAATCAATCTTTAAACTTTGTTTTGTGACACTTCTTCTTGACCGGTATAGTTTTCAGACCATGGGTTTGAGCGAGCATTGAGATGTCTTACAGAGAATATGGGCCGACCAAAAACAATGTACTTTACTTCTCCTGCCTTATTTAAGCAAAAAAAATTTCCACAGCTTCGGCGAGACTTGGGTGCATGATTTTGAAGTTAGCTTTCACACCAAACAGCTTTTGGGAACAGAAAGTTGTGTGTTTGTGTAGGCTTAAGGCTTTTTAGGTTTTTCTTGTTTCCCATCAGTCCATCCAGGTAAGGGTTCGTTAGCGGGCAAGTGGTCCCTGCAGTCCAAGCCAGTTGGCTTTAGAGCAGTGATTTCACATCCTACGTACCACTGCCCAGATCTACCATGCCTAAAGATGGGTACTTTTGGATAGCAAGTGTATATATATATATATATATATATATATATATTATTTGGACAACTCTCATACTTTTATTACTCTCATAAGGCTATTCTCTCTTTTTGGGATTTTGTTGGGTAAGGGAAAACAAGAGGAATTTTTGCTGTTTGGGCAGCTTTTTCCTTCTACATACACGTCTCTTAGCTGTTGTGAGATTATTTTTCGAAATTTTTGGCGTGGAAAGTCGTAGTCTTTTGTTGTTTGGGGTTGCATTATCAAAAAGACATGACAAAACCTGCATCTCCTTGGGCACATAGAAAACAAACTGGCAAGAAGTCGTATCAGGATTTTACTATATAGTGTCTTTGTACATATGTATGGCGACAAAATAAGCAAAATTTTTAGCAAAATTTTTGTATGAGCATGTATATGTATATCTACACATGTTATATAAAAAGAACAAAAAGGGGTGGAGTTTGAAGAAATTTTTTTTATATCTCCCTCATTGGTACATGGTACCCCCCCAAACTTACTCCACACTCTGTCCCAGAGTTGTGAAGTAGATAAGGTAGGGTAATGTTAACCCAATGAGGGTTAGCTGGTGAGCGCGCCTGCTCTAGATAGAAGCTCCCACACATATTCTCCTCATTTGATGTGGTAATCGATGTGGTGGAGCTGGTCAGACGTCTCTTTATTTGATATCCATTCCAGGATGAAGATGCTGCAGTCATTGGATAGAGGAATTTGTTGTGGACTACGATGGTAGAACTGGAGCTCGTGCCATTTGCTCGCTGCCGTCTCCAGGAATGGTTGTATCAGCACAGGCATCGCGTCGTAGTATTTTCATACTATGCGCTCGAGGGAGGTCAACGTTGTTGATGTACACTGCACTGGATGGTCTTTGTTGCTGTATGAGCTGTTGTAGAAGATTCCTGCTCATTGGAGAGTGTACATCGTCAGGAGCGTCCAGTGGTTGTAGTGCAGGATGAGTAGGAAGATAGTCCGTGGAACCCTACACTGCAACTCTGCCAGAAAAGATTGCTTTGCTCCTGACTCATCGACGAGGCAGATGTCATTGAACAACATTGGATGAGCTATGTATACGTGTTCAAACTTCTTCTGTAGTGTCTGGATGTAGGCGGCCGCCACAGATATCGCCAAACATCCTCCATCTTTTACCATGTCCCTTAAGTCATCAACCAGGACTATGAGACTGCCTGCCTCATAGATAACATCTGCCGGGGTAAAGTCAACTAACTTTAGAAGAACTTCATTGACCTGCTCCTGCATGAGTGTAGAGAACGAAAAGCGATCAAAGTTGTTGATCAATTCTTCTGATGTTTCAGGTGAAGCAGGGTCTTCGAATCTGTGCACTTCCCGCAGGATCTCTAACTGCTTGCCTACCCCATAGATGTCTATTTCTATCTCAGCTTCTTTCTCTGGAGTGCTGCTGGGCTGCAAAGATTCTCCTTCTAGGTCACTATCCAGCAGCCTCTCTGGTACCCCTGCGTCTTGGAAATAGCATTTGTCTTTGATCAGCAGCAGGGCGTATATGCTCCTGAGGTGGTAAAAGTTTTGGCCCTACAAATGCCTTATGTATCTGAATATGTTCAACAACTCCATGGCGCGCAAGACGATGAAGGCGCTATTTCCGCTTCCCTCTTCTGCTTGGACGGGGAAGTCTCCGATAGAGAAGAAGTTCCAAATGCCTCTGTGACGTTAGACTCTTTGCTTGATGGCTCGCAGAAGACGCAGTGGTAGAAGCCTGAGATGTTTGTCTTCTGTGCGGCTGAAGATATGCCCGGAGTGTTGCACCTCCGTGTTGCAGTAGCTGAGTAGCTGGACGTCGTGATTTCGGAGGTCTGCCACACACATAAACCACATGTTCCGGTGATTTTACGGGGCCAACACGATGCTTGTGTTGTGATATTCGATGTGTTGCAGCATGTTGGCCACCACAATGGAGTTTGGCACTCCCATCATTAGTTTTCTTGCCAAGGTCGGGGTGGCGTTGTATATTGTTCTTCGACCTGTCCCGGTGCTGATGTTCTCTATTATTGCACCTTCTAGGACCCTAAACAGCCTTTTTCCGACGACGGCTGGGGAGCAGAATATGCTTCTGAGTGCTCCCCGTCGTACGGAGAAGTAGCTGTCGCTCCAGATGACGTCTTCTTCATCTGCCTATGACCCCAGGACCTTATTCAGCAATTTCTGGTCCCTAATCGACAGGTAGTCGATGACCCTTCTGTTGAAGTCGGTCATCTCGAAAGAAGGTAGCTCTAACGGTGCAGAGAATTCATCTACTGCCGAGCGTCTTCCTCTGGGGGGGTGTCTTTCATTGGCGGCGCATATGTCCCCCCTATCTCCCTCTGATTCATCAGAAGAGTCCTCTCCGATGCTGATGTCTTCATTGTCATCTTCAGCTTCGTCCAGGGGGATTGAGGGAGCTGCTTCTTCCAGACCACGGGAGCTCGCTTGTCCTACTGGAGCTCCGTTGGCCAATCTTTATGGTGTCCCTTCCTCAGGCATTGGGGATGGACCACTGGAGGAGGAAGAGGACGATGATCCTGAGGGGGCTGCTGACGAGGAAGGTTGAGAGCCTGAGCCAGGAGGCGACGGAGACCTTCTCGGCTGCCTTGGGCGCGGATGGTCATCTCCCCTATTCAGCCTCTCCTCAATCACGTCAAGGCACTGGAGGGCCTGCTGAAGTGTGGCGTTGAGTGCCTCTAGTTGGCCAAGAAGGCCAACTAGAGTTAGCAGTTCCCGTTCCTGGCTATTCAGCCTCTGCTAAAAAAATGAAAACTTGCGGGTTAGAGAAGTAAATGTAGCCACGTGGCTTTCTGTTACCTCCCGCAAATGGTTGAGTTCGTGCCCCAACATTTTCCCGAGCGACGGAGGGGCTCCTACAGATCTCCCTCTTGTCCTCGCGATACTTCTCTCGTGTGAGGGCCTACTCTATGAGGTAGAACCTATCTCGATCGTCCATGAGGTGGATGTTGCTGGGCGAGGCGTCAGTGCTTTTACGACTGTCTCCGCCTCTCCTTCTTGTGGTGGTGGAGAAGGACACGATGTGGGTGGGCGCTGATCCACCTCTCGTCTTCCGATGACCTCCTCTACAGCTATCATAGGAGACACCGGTGGTGGCATTGGCGTGAGTCGTGCATCTCCGAGCTCCATCTCCAGGATGTCAGCGAACATCCCGTTACTGGTGTCCGACTGCACTTCTTCTGCCACCACGGGCACTACAGAAGTTTCGGGGGTTGCGACTGTCTCTTCCGCGGAAACTCCCGTGGTTGTCTCAGCGACCTCAACGATCGGAGGTTCTTCTTCAGCCACGGTAGGTGTGGTCGTGATTGTGGCTGGTATAGTAGGAGCGACGACAGCTCTATCAATTGCTATCGTCGGTAGCTCTGGAGTGGCGGCTGGCTCGACAAAGGTCGTTGAAGTTTTTTCCTGCCTTGGGTCGAGACGGATTGATTCTCCTCTTGCAGTCGCCCTCTCTTGAATACTGGTGGTGGTGATGTAAGCTGCTTCTACCGCCACAACTTCAATTTCTATTGCAGTGAAGATCATCTTTTCTACGTCGTAGGCGGCGCAGTGAGGGAGTGGAAGGAGGGTGTTTGTCCTTGCGAACTTGTAGAAGTATCTTCTCCCCTCATTCCTTATGATGCCGGCCCTCATGAGATACTTGAGGTCGATCAACTCGTCGCCCCTAGTCCACAAAAGACTCAGCGGTTCCCTCAGGTATCCTTGGTGGCATCCTTTATCGGATGCAGCCTATTCAGCAAGAAACGCCCCAGATTGATCACCTTGCCCTCCATCATGTGCCACATAAGGTGGAGTTCTTCGGTGTAGACGTTGCTGGACTCATTTTTGCTGAAGAGCAGGCATGCTACCAGCTTGTGCACTATCTTCCAGAAACATGAGTGCACCGCCACCACCTTTCTTCCTGGCTTGTAAGATGACTCTCCGGTTAGCCTCCTCCAGAGCTCCACGGGGTTGAATCCATCTCTTTCGGTGATCCTTTCACCGTTATTCAGCAGCTTCTTCTCTTCCTTGCTGGAAGAGAAGATCTCGTTGAGTAGCTTTTCGGAGATTACATGCTCTGAGTTGTACAGCCGCCCTTGCAGTCTGTCTGCTCTGCCATATTCTTCAACGTCCTCAGTTGTATTCTTCACTCGGCAGAGAGACGACATGAACTCCCTTGTGAGTTCAGTGTAGGAGGTGGTGCGGCTGAGGCAGATCTTCCTCAGTCCTGCTGCGGCGAGGACATTCTCTAGTCTTTCGAAAATACCCAATTGAAGGAAGGACGACTGGTGGTAGAATATGCTCGGTCTGTAGATTTTTGCTGCCAGTTCTGAGTACCGGTGTCCATGTTTGTTATCTCTTGGCACGAACCTTCCTGGTGTGTGATCCATGGGTTCTGCCGCTGCTGTTGAAGCTGTTGTTGGAGCCGTTACTTCTTCCATTTTTGCTCTCTTCTCCGTTGTGGAAGGCCCAGCCGCCTCGGGATTTAGGCATTTCTGACCGACTGATGTTGCTTCAACTGCGGCCTCAGCGTCGATTCTTCTGCCATATATGTTCGTCAACTTGAACTACAGTTTGCTTTGTACGGGCCATATCTGTTATCATTAAACAAGTTCATTGATCATTTAAATGTTCCGGTATTAGGTAGGCAAAACTTAAAATCAATACCGGCGTTTAAGAGAAAAACTGATTGCACGATAAAAATTCGGCCCGATACAAAGCTACCCGACACTACCGTATCAGGCTTCAACACTGGGCGATATGATGTTTGCCCGATGTGCTTGTGTCAGGCGATATGAAGCTTTCAAAGAAATCACTGTAGTCTCATGCCCGACACAAGGTCCGGGCGTCGTCCATAAAAAGAACATCTAGGCAATACAAAACTGGACGATATGGAAAAAACTGCGCGTCATACCCGTTGCCCGACACGGGTGCGTCGGGCGATACAGTCGCGTGAAACTAAGTGCCCGATAGGGACTTCCCGATAGAAAAATGTGTCACCCGACAACAAAACAAGCGAGGAGGCACAAGGATTGGCAACAAGGTTAACGCCTGATAAAGGGTATCGGGTAAGTGTGTGTTAAAGATGTGACGCACGACACAGGTGTCGGGCGATACAAGAAAATCATCTAAAGTTGTAAGCCCGATATGCAGTGCGCGATATGAAGTTTGTGTCAGGAAAGCAGGCTGTCGGGCTATACCTTTGTTATTTGAAGCTACCTTGCACGACACGAGAGAAAAAGTTAGCTGGACGACACGAGCAAAAGGGAGAAAATACTACACGATACGGGTAGTTGGAAAAGTAAAAGCAGTACACTGACACAGGAACAAGCGAGACGACACAAGGATGGGTGACATGGTTATCGCCCAATATAGGGTATCGGGCAAGCGCATGCTAAAAATGTGTCGCGCGACACATGTGTCGGGCGATACAAGAAAAACAACTAAAGTCGTCAGCCCGATACACTGTGCACGATATGAATTTCTTGTCGGGCAAGTAGGCTGTCGGGCTATACCTTTGCTTTCTCAAGTTTTCTGCGCAACACAAGAGCAAAAGAAGGGTTGCGTGACATGGGAGCAAAAGAGTGAAATAACTACTCGATACATGTAGGTGAAAAGAGTAAAAGTAGTAGCCCGACACGGTAAAACCTCTGTACTATATATAGAAATCCCAACCGAGGGTAAAACGGGTAATCCAGGATGCGTGTCGGCCGTTGAGACGAGTCATTCCCAAGACGAGCGTGTCCTGAGCGCCGACTGAGTCTTTGCCCAATACGGTCAGGAAAAAGGAGATACTTTGCCTGACACAAGGTCTTCAGGGTAAAAATCTAGATGAAAAACTTAAAAAAAAAGCGAAGGAAAAAGCGATTGATGGGTAAAACATCATTGGCCCAAGGTTAAGTTCCTGGACTCAGATAGTATTACTCATCAATGCTCATAAAATAGAACGGTGGCCCATAAAATAGAAGAGTCAGCGCACGTGACACATGCACTGACTCGGGCCTTATTACAGTCCAAATTTTCATAGAGTTTTTCTTGCAAGAAAGTAAATAACATCCTATTCTAGGAAAAGTAAAAGCTCGGGCTACCTCCCGAGGAGCGCTGTAGTTTGCGTCGCCAGCTCGCCAGCTCCAGGTCCTTCACTTTTCACCTTCAACTGCTTGCATATCTTGCAAAAATGATCTTTTGCCTTCTAACGAAAGCTTTGTCTTCATAGAACCATTTTGGCAGATTCGTTGTTGGAGGGTATCTTTCCCGAGGGATTCTTTATCAATTCGGCTATCTGGGCCAACTGCTGATCGATCTGGCATTGATGCATCTGCATGTCCGCAATCTGGATCTGCATGGTGTTCAGAACTCCTGAATTCGACAGTGCACTCTGCGCCAGCTGGTTATTGATGGTATCTTGTTTTTTTTACAAAATCGAACAACTGGCCAACCAAGTCTGGTTGGTTCGAAACCTTGTCTTGACCTTGCTCCTTGGCTTGAATTTGACGTTGACTAGTGTTCGTTGCTTGGCGACCTTGGTACTTTCCTTGACCTTGGAAATTCACCTTGTTTGATTGGAAAGAAGCAGTTCTAGTGAACTAACTTTTTCCTCCTCTTTTCTCGAAAATTTGGGGTTGCTTGGTGGGGTTATGCAGCTGATGCGAGTTTTCGGCTGCATCCTTGTTGCCGTAATTAAAACCAGGATGATCTGGCCTCTTGAAATTAACGTAAGAGATGTTCTCAGTCTCCTCGGCCTCAGATTCACTTTTGCTCGACTCGTCAGGTTGGGTGTAGATACAATTATCTACCCCGTGTCCACCTTCTCCGCAGGTGACACATTTCATGACCTTTTCAACTTGTTTCTTCCCTTTTCCACTTGTTTCTTTCAGCTGTTTGACATCAGTGGCTATTCTCTAGATCTGAGAGGTGATAGTTTCTAGAGCCTTGGATTCAAATGGAGGTCCTTCACTAGCCTTCTTAGCATATCCCCTGTCTGATCTATCGTAGTCGGTGCCGACTTGCAACTCGGCCATGTTCTTGATGATCTTTTCGGACCTGCTAGGCTTCTTCCCCAGAAAGTCACTGCCTGCTGCTGCATTCAGCGAAATCCTTTCCTCAGGGGTTAGACCGTTGTAGAAGGTAGTTATCAAGAAACCCTTCTTATAGTTGTGACGAGGGCAGTCCCTCTGATATTCTTGATATCGTTCCCAGGCATCATGTAGATTCTCGTTCAGATTTTGCATGAAAGACGTGATCCTCTGTCTATTCTGGATGGTCTTCTCAGTAGGATAAAACTCGTTTACAAAGGCATATGCCAGTGCACTCCATCCATTAAGGGCTTGGTGTGGCAGCCTCAGGTATCATGATAGAGCCTTATCTTCTAAAGAGAAGATAAAACCCTTGCAATAGATCACCTCCTGTGGGACTCCCCTCATTTTGATGGTGTCACAGATGTTTTTAAAAGCATCTAAATGGTGGTAGGGGTTGTCATTATTCGAACTCCCTCTAAAGATCTTGCTCTGGATCATAGAGATGATGGATGGTTTTAGCTCAAAGTTGGTTGCGTTGAATCTCGGGATGATAACAGGACATCTGGAATTGTTAGCCCTTGTGGCAGCTAACTCCCTCAGGGTCTTTTCTTCTTCATTGGAATTGTCACTGTCACTATCTCCCTGGTTCTGATCCTGATTATTTTGATTCCTTCTGTGCCTCCGATGGTGACAACGTCTATCCCGGTGATGGTCATCCTCGAACTATTCTATTTTAGGATCTTCAGGTTGATGATCGCCGTCATAGAGGTCATTATCTTCAGGCGGAGGCGAGTGAGGTCTATCTCTCGCTTGTCGCTCACCTTCTGAAAGAGGTGGTTCAATGCGAGGCGGCATGTCGGGTGATGTTGGTGCTCAGTGAGTAGAACACTTCCCTTCTAAGTACCTGAATAGCCCGTAAAATTCAAGTTAGAAAACCTGTATTAATAATATGAATTACTTATTTCAGGTTAAAATATATATATAAACAAAGGAAAAAGAGAGCGTTGTCAAGCTCATTTCTAAGCTTGAGGCACTGGAGCATAGTTAGTGGATTCGGGTTCGTCAACAGTACCGTTTTGCCTTGTCCCTGACAACGGTGCCAAAAAGTTGACCAACCTAAATCGCGCGTCCGAAAAGTGGAGCAGATTTGAAGTAGTCGGACCTTTAAATTTATAACCCGAAACCTTCTAGGCCCCCACAACTTTGTTTATGGGGTCGAAGTAGATATACGGGGTCGAACACAGGGACAAGGGTGGTAGTGTTGGGAACGCGGAATCGGCACGTTACACTCCAGTATGGGAAAGGCAATGATAAAGTTCCCCAAGGGAACAACAGGTTAAGATCGATAGAATTAAAAGAAAAATATCTCCAACTGGAGCTACGAGGAAAAATTAAGGTTTTTTAAAGGTTTATCAATTTTAGGGTTTTCGCGCAACGGAAACAGAGAGAATAAAACTATTGCTTTAGTAAGGAATGAAGGAGAAAGCTTCGGTAAAACAAGTGGCAGCAGAAACATCCTGTACCCCTTCTCTCGAAGCGAGTACCTCTAACTTAAGCATCCACACCTCTCTCGAGGCTGTTGGGCCTAAGTTAGAGTGGAAAGGTCGCTAAAGCAACTATGATCCTGGGCACTCTCATACTCCCGTATCGGACCAAACACTAGAGCCACAACACCTCTCTCGAGGATGCTGCAACGGGAACACACGATTCGGTAGCTAGTTGAAATGCAATCCAAGCGTACAAGCTAGAGTTTAGATGTTAAACAAAACAATCATCCAACAAAAGGGACCAAACATAAAGCAGCAGATAATTAAAACTCTTCTAATTCCATTAGCTCAAAAGGGTCTGGTTACATTGCATAAGTAAAGAAAGTAAATGACTGAAATAAGTAAGACAAATGTCACCTTCTTAATATAGAAGGGCGACAGGCAGTAGCAGCTCCTCAATATCCCTCCAACCCGATACCAGGTGGGAGCCTTGCCCGATACGCCTGTGTCGGGCGGCACACCCTCTCGGGCGACACACTCATGATGGGCGTACGTATTGTGCAGGACGCTCATGCCCGATATGGTCGTGTCGGGTGGCACCCTCTCGGGCGACACACCGTGACTGGTGATGCGTATCGGGCTTGGTATCATGTCGGGCCAGAGTTTTACTGAGGGTATTGGGTACTCATATCGGGTGTCCTTGTTGGACGATATCGGTCTGCAGCGGTGCCTGGGACCGATCCTAAGTGAACCATTCCCTCCCTCTCGGGTCGGGAAAGTGCTCACCTAGTATCGCCCGGTACACCCCTGAGGCACAACACGCTAGCTCCAGATGCTTTCCCAAGTTAGCTTTCGAGAGGTTCCGACCCGTCCCATCGGAGTCCTGTAGCTGCTATTTATAGACAGCGGTTGGGGGAAGTTATGATTTTCCGGACACCACGTGTCCTTCATAAGCTCTATCATCTCGGATTCGAGGATGCCTGATATGCATATCGCCCGACACAAGGATGTCGGGCTGGGAGCGTGTCAGTCATCGTGATGAGTGGTGCCTATCGGTGGGTGGCCTATATCGCGCGACACGCTTCAGTAGTCGTGTCGAGTCTGGATCCCTGTCGGGTAAGCGGCGTATCGCCCGTCAGCTCCTTCTTGCACGGTACCCTCATATCGCGCAGTAACGTATCGTGCTGCCCTGCGTCGGGCAGTGAGCGTATCGGCCAGCTGGTTGGTAAGGAGGTCGATGCAGGTGGAACACACTCGTGGGCCGGGATGGGCCTTTTTGCTGATAAATGAGTCAAAAAGTGAGGAAAACTCTGCAAAAGATGATAAAATTGAGTTAATATCGTAGCGTGGCCCATTTATTCAAAAACATGACAAAAAGGAGAGGAAAATAGTTTAAAAGGGCAGATTTGATAACGAAATAAGGGCCGAAAACATCACAAATTTTGGTGTTATCAACCACCAACCGACCAGTTCACTAGGTGAGCCGATCGGCTCATGGTTAGTGAGATGGCCGGTTCATATTAGTGAACTGACCAGTTCAATTGGACCAAATGAGCAGTGTTGAGTTTTCCCGATTTGTTAGAAAAGTTTTTCGTTTGACTTGTTCAATTCGATTGGGACAATAATTAATATTTGCATTAATTAGAAATGAATAAGAAAAGTCAATTGTAGGAAGGTATGGAAAGTGAAACGACTGGTTCACTGGGTGAACTGATCGCTTCACACTCCCAACTGACCGGTTCACTGGTGAATCGATCGGCTCACCTTACTAAACGTCCATTTTAGTTATGAAACGATCGGTTCGCCTACCGCAGTGCAAATTGTTTTTGGAAATTCTAGACCCTTCTTCTCCCGCATAGATTGGGAACCTTGACCGTGCCCTCTACTATAAACAGAGGGGTACATGGCCTTGTCCAGGGACACAACTCAGAACATCAGTTGCTCAAAAAAGTTGTTATCCTCTCTGGTTGTGGTAACTGAGAGAGACCAAGCAAGTTCTACCCGTCTAGGGAGGAAGAACGAGAGAAAGACAACGTAGAAAATAAATTTATTGTGGGAGAGTGTGTCAGTGACTAATATGCTGACAGAAGGGGACAACCTCTTCTAGTCCATCCTTCAGGATGACTAGAGTTCCCAGTAGTCTGTGTGGTCTATCTATAGAGGCGGGAGACTTCTGCCACTCAAGAGGATGACAGTCAACTACAGTCTGGGTCAAGACCAGGAGCTGCACAGACGCTGTTGAAGATAGGTGGTTAACGACCACACTTTCTATGAGGTATAGTTGCTGAGCAAGCCTCAGGACCATGTATTTCTCGCTAAAACCATCCTTTCCATTATATAAATATTGATGCGATCTGCTGGTTATGGGTTTAATTTTTTTTCCCACTGCCTACTCCAACCACATAAAATTCAACAATAAGCGCTATAGAAATGGAAATAAAAATCTTGTATGATTTGTCTCTAGTATCTAGATAGACCAAAAAAATATGTACTTCTGTGGGTATCTTTGGATTCTCCATATTTAAGACTCAATCAACCTTCTTGGATTCCACATATATCCGTCATCTAGGTATAAAATGGTGTAAGAAAGCTACTTGTGTCAATCAAAATTCACATTTACTAAACATAGAATATAGACATTGTTATCTCCATAATTGTAACCTATCCTCACATGTCTATCATGTTATACCAAATCAAATGATATTAATGTATCATGACAAGAATTGGTTTTGTGATGTCCATGACAATTCATAGTTTTATTCCAATAAAAAATATGACTTGATACAAGAGAGAATCTCTCCTATATACATGAGAGATGGATACTACCCCTAACTTGACAAATGCCTAATGACTGATTGGATTATGTGACTTTGAGTGATATGGTTTTATAGACACATTCCCATATTGCATGCCTTAATAAATTTCTATTCATTTTAATACCTTTTGATTAAATATTTGAACCCACCCAAGGCGTCATTCTCTACTGCGTGAATCCCTTAATAAACAATTACTGAATGTTTTATATAGTTATACGAACTCAATTTCATCCATGATGTATGGTGCAAGTGCTATCAAATATGTATTAGGAACCATGTTGGCATTGAAGTTAAGATCTCTAAGTCTAGGAACACTCATTAATTCCTTAGTAAGCACTTAATAGCATTCTTACATGTATGAAACATCCTCTATCTAAGGACACCATCTTTTACATCCTTAAAATGTGTTAGGTAGTCTAAAAAACCTCCTTGTGATCCTCTCTACTATTGATACATGCATTAGGAAAGTAAGAAGAATATTACAATCTCCTTACACAACCCAAGAGACACCACTATCATGAAATTGAGCTTCCTTGGACCAATCATTCATATTCACCTTGTATCTCCCTAAGAATTCGAAACTCATGATGATATCAAAGTCATGCATCTCAAATAGTAACAAATCCACTTGGATATTCTGTGTTAAAAATGTAGGACACGATATGGACATGTTTATGTCATAAATGTTTAGTCTTCTAATGACGTCTCAAGAAAAATCTCAAAAGATATCTTCTCAACATTCAAGACACAACAAAGTAACACTTATTAGGTGATAAAAGATTGCATTACTTCTGGTTCTACTAATATAGAAACAACAAATGATCTAGAATAACCTGATTGATAGATATCTGCATGACCTATTACAGCTCACAATGACACAAATCCCTTCTTTGGGTTTGGTGAGTAGACACATCAAATCACTTACATATGACCTTGACCCCAATTATTATGGCTAGTGCAAATGAAACAACCTGGGTGTCTCAACCTAACCTCTACCTACTCTCTGCCGATGGATTTTCAGTGATATCTATGTATTTTTCACTTACCATCCTTGGTTTAAGTATGGATAGAAGGTTATCACATGCATGTACCGTACATATTGATAACACTACTTCGTCTTACATATACATGATCGAGGATGATAATTTCACCAAATTTGGCACTATTTGTTATATTATGCTTTCAATGGTCCTATAGCGAAACTAACATGCTCTCAATACTCACTCCTCATTGCCTATTCTAGGAGAGTAGGACACCCACCTTCTTAGTTTTAGTTGTTGTTGTTGTCATTGTCATGTAGCTAAAAGACTTGGCCTATTATAGTTGCTACCAGGTCTATGTATGCAAGTGACAACCGCTTGTCAGATTCAAGCTTGAGACAAACTATAGTTTTCATTCCAATCCTTCTTATTGATTCCAAAAAAAGCAAAGCGCTTCTCAATTATCTCCACTATAAAAGTCATATGTGATCAATAAGTGCTAGATGTGGGAAAAAGTAAAAGTATTTCATAAATTTTTCTTATTATTCACTATTTATAATCAATATTTTTTCTCATATTTTCCTAAATATATGACTTTTGAAAGTATTTTTTTCTTAAATTTATTATGAAAATAATTCCAATTGACCTTCTCACTAGGTCACATTTTTTTCTCCATGTCCCTCTAGTGGCTAACTCTACTGTTGAGAAGATGAAACTGTGTCTGATCTTACGCCCTTCAAATTATGTAGGATAAGAAAGCTTCCCCAACATCCATCATCCACAAGTATGCATCAGGGGGCCTGCATGACCCATGACACCCACCTAAAGAAGAGATTATAGGTTTTCCCTAAGCCAATATTTTAGTTGGTGTTCATGCTTTTGATTGTAAATTGGTATCATTTTGGTCAAATGCATGAAGATGGACATCAAATTCTTAAATAGGGATTGGATAGCTGGGTAAATCATTCCAATATGGATGGGGGAGGAAATCATGTTGAGTAGGTACCACTCGAATGTACTCTGGCCATCTAATTTCTAATTCATTTCTAATGACCCAATCTATACATCATATTTTGATTCAGTGGTTTCTAGAGTAATATATTTTCTATGGGTGTTGTGTATTAATTTTAGGGTGGAGGTCATGTGCCCCATATTTGATTTTCCCCCCTAGACGTTATGTGCCTCATATATGAGTATTCTGCCCAAAACTTTGTAATTAGCAGATAATTATGTTCCATTTTGTGATAAGTTTGGCTGACTTTCATTATCCATCATGTTTGGGTTGTGTACCCTACCATGATAGTTTCTTATATTACACTAGTACTATACTTTTTTAGGTAAGTAAGAGGCCATTTTATTTATCCTGCCTCCTCGTGCAAGGATAGAACTTAAAGGAACTACATTTATGGATGAAAAGGTAAACTTGTTAGAAATTCTACCATTACATAGACGGGGGTTGGTGGAGGTTCCCACATGATCGAGGGGAGGATCCTTGTAGAACGAGCCCTCTTTTGACTTTTTAGGCGGTGTTTATCCAAGGAATCAACAATGCCATTGTCCAAATGCTTGATTTTTGTAATTCCCACATTGTGGCATTTCTTCATGATCTTCTCAATACTCTTTAACTGGGTTTCAAAGCAAAGAGTTGGGTACCTAACTTTCTCAATAGCATCAAGGGATCATTTAGTATCACTCCCTACAATGACCTTATCATAGTTTAACATGTTGATCAGTTCCATAGACAAACTGATAACTCAAAGCTCATATCTTCAAAGAGACTTTGATATATTTAGTTGCACCTCCCAACCAAGAACCATCTTTATTGCTCATGGTAACTAGAAATGTAAGAATCATTACCTTTAACTGCCATGTCCATGGTCATATTGATGTTGTCATCATCTAGACCATTGTGCAGATTGCCTTCAGTGATATCAATACTTGTGGCCAGATGGACACCACATCTAATATTCTTTATGCGAGCTTGGTTACTCAAGTTGATGCTCTTGGTGGTCCTGGTTAAATATCTTTCTACATTGATCTCCACTTCTTCAAAAATGTTCTAGTTTCTCACTTTCCAAATACTCTAGCAGCATAAAGTCGATGCAGTGGTTCTTATCTTTCTTTGATTCAGGCTAAGCCATTCTGCTGTCGAGTGTCGCTAAAGGAAGGTATGATCGTTAAATAGACCACATTGATCCAAAATTGACCTAGCATAAAGGCATTACCTAACTGCATGGATGGTAGTTTCCTCCTCCTAATTGTAGCAAGGGAAAAGGCTATCATCAGTAAACTTCCTTTGTTTCCTCCCATGGTTTGTCAAGATTTCGTCGTTACCAATTAGCCACATAAGCACTTAGACCTTGCCCGATGTCTCAAAATTCCAGATAACATTCTATGGCCCATCATGAGGGGAAGAATTCCTCTTGTGCAAGATATTATATGATGAGTTTATAGTGTAGTTCCCTTTATTATCATGGATCCATGCCCATCCATCTAATGACGTAGTAGGATGGGGGGGTTCATAACTCATTCAATACATTCTTTTGGTAAGTAGTTTTCTAGGAACAAGCTATTATAGATACCATCCAGGTTGACGATACTAGATACTTTCATGATCATGCATGATAATAATGATTAGAATTGTTCTAAATAAAAATCAAAATCAACAATTCCCTTTCTATCTCATGTGGTTCAGAGTGACCAGGGCTCTAACATATGTGATTCTTTGGTTTGGGAGAGGGAGTCTAGTGTTTTGGGTGCACCACCATACTCCATCTAGTCTATTTCCTCTCCCACATCAGTGGGACCATCCACTTCAAGGTGATAAACGTTGGCTCCAACTTTGCCCCATTCCCTTTTTCACTAAAGTTTGAGACAAGATATACTTTTGGGATTGCATCAAGAGGTGTTGTTGAGCTCTCAGCTACACCCTTGTCTATTTCTGGGTTCCATTCATGGAATTGAGGAGCCGTACTACCTGCCCTTTAGTCTTTAGTCACAAATGAGGCATGATGCTTCTCTTCTTTTCTTCCCTTTGCATTTTCTTCCACTTAAGTTCTAGATTTGGGCAGATTCCTTCCATATCGTTTATGTGTAATTTATTTTCATTCATTATTAGTTGTTTTGTTTCTGGTTTCATCTAGCCTTGTCCTGGCTTTGAGTTGGTTTTTCCTGAGTCACTATTCCCATAGGTGCGGGGGACCTTCAGGGGTTCTATGTTGGGTGATAGAGGCCTCCCACTATGATTCTTAGCCTGTTAGCTACTCAAGCTTATATTTGAGTGGGGGGAAGGCATCGTGGGTAGGCTAAGGTGGTGGATTTTCCCTGATAAGTCCCTCCCTCTTCTTCTCATCAACAACTTTGCTCTACACTGGTCGAATAATGGTGGTTGGGCTTTCCAGGCTTCTCTGACCTTCTCTCGCCTGTGCCCATGTTGTTGGTTATCTATTTGTTTTTATTTTTGTGTTGTGTTCCTTTTGTGTGTGTTCTGTGATGCTTTTAGATTTTCTTTTAGTATGATTGAGGCCTATCTTCATGCCTTATTATATGTGGTAAGTGGCCTTGTTCTACTATATCACTGGTAGAAGGTTGGTGGTTTTTGTGAGAACCTTTTCTCTAGTAATTTTGGTCTCAGTGGTTGGGGTCTCATTTATGCAAGTGCTACCCATGATCTTAGAGGCGATTCCAATTTATTATTTCTTTATCCAACATGTTGGGGAGGAATTCGGGCAGAAACATCTTATCTTTATGTGATTAATATTGTATTTAGTCTTTGTACCTCTTACTACTGGGCTACTGAGATTGTATGAATCTTTTGTCTTTTTAGATGTCATATGCCTTTTTATAATATAATGGCAATGCTTACCTTAAAAAATTATAATGTCCTAATTTATTATGTTTTTATGTCATTTAATGATATTTTGTGAAATGAAAAATCTATGATATACTCTTAGATTTCTATTTTTTTCTTTGATTGTTTTGCCTTAGTTCCATAATTTGCCTAATGTTTCATTTTTTTAATCTTGACAACATATCTCTCTTGACATCAATTATGTGGTTATCAACTATCTTCTTTTCGTATATACTAATGGGAATTTTGTTTTTTTCCTTTCCTATATTGCCCAAGATATCTGATTTATATATCCACATACAAACTTTGATGGCTTTTCTCTATAAAGTTTTTCTCTTTTGAGGTTCTTGTTCCCAATCCCCTTCAACTAGTCTAGACTTGGAGAGATTTGACCCATTTTAGGAGCCAACTAAAAATTAGTATATGTGCTTGTGGAGATACAAATGATATGGCCTTGTTTCCCTCTATAGCCTTTCACGATTCTCTTAATTAAATAATATTTTTTATGCATCCATCCATGTGGGTTAATATTATCTTAAGAATTGATGGCATGTAATAGTTTTATTTATTTAACCTCACTGGTTCACTTAGTTTGTGATATTTATTTTACTTAAATATTGGGCATTGGAAAAAATTGGCATGTAGTTTGTCTTTATGGGATGTTTCTTCTCATTGTTTATGTAGTGAGTGAAATGTGTGTTCCACTCATCAAAACTTGTGATATGAATATCTATCATTTTGGCATATATCTTGACTTGTGATTGATATACTTGAGAAAAAATGATGTAAATAATATCTTCATTTTCAAAACCTAACTTGCATCATATTAGTATCTTAACTATGCAAACCCTTGGATTTTTAAGTCAACATTTAATTTTGAATTAGTTTTAATTAGAATGTAATGTTTAGTACATCAATTTTTTTGGCCTAAACTAGAGTTTGATTGAGAGATAAATCATCTAATTTCCATAGTACTACTGAAAGGGACCCCTTTTCAGTACAACATACACTTCAACTGACTATATCATATATATGATCATGAGGACCCTCAAGTAATAGTCATCTTGATTTTTAGGGGGGTACTTATTTTCCCATTTATTTTGCATCTAATATGTCTTTTTTCTTGATCTCTTGAAGCTCATATGCTCCTATTGTAGTGTTTCTCAAGTTTTATTGTTCACTGGTTACTTCCCTCTTGTCCTTTAGTTAACGAATTTATATACTTTACTCTCATCAAGTAGAATTATATTTAAGACTTGCCAAGAATGTTGTTAGGGAAAATAATGCTACCTCTTCTAGTATTGAAGTTTGATGATTCATTTTCATCGACATGGGTACAATTGATTAATGTATCAAGATCACAAGCCACATTCTTTTCTCCTGAAGTCCAATTGATGCCACCTCTCTTATCAAAATCAACATACCCCACCTCTTTGAGTTTCAAATGTTTGAATTATGACCAAGCTAAGCAATAACACATGGTATGCTTAAATATGTTTCAGATTACTACTCTAACATATGTTTGGGGAGTGGGTGACCTTGTTATGCTTTGTTCCATGATAGCATGCAAGAACATTTGTTTCACTAAGGATCACATGATCACCATTTTATACACGGAACATAATGATTACTCTAATTTTGTTGATATTTCTCTATCTAATCCTCTTAAGGGGACCTCTTCAACTATAAGGTTTGGTCCATCACTACTTATTCTATTTTTAATCACAACTTGATGGAAGGAAAATCCTTTCATAAAAATAGTAATGCCCTCTTGGATACCTCTCTCAGTCATACAACTCCCTTGATAAACGTCATTATTGTTGAAACACATACCCTAATCCTATGAATTTGAGGTACCTAATTTTATAATACAATTAATCCAGAATACCACATAATAAATGTCTATAAATGTGGATAGATTGGTTATCTAGAAGATTATAGAGTTTTCCACAATTACTACGTGTCCCGATCTTGTTTATATGATTATTGAATATTGTAGGGTAAATATTTTTTGAGCTCAACTATCCTATAGACCATCTTGAAGAAAAGATGACCCAATCCACTCTACTGAAGATGGGATTAAATTTTGGACACATTTGGTCTATGTGATAGATAAAGGAGAAAATAAAACAAAAAGAGATGACTTACAATAATATTAACATCCTCTGCCATCATATTTTGAGTATGCATATGATTTTAAATACATTTGAGGTCTATACTACCAAAAAAGAGAATATTTTTGAGTAAAATCATAAATCCATGCAACATCTTACTTCTCAGGTGGTTGTGTTGACATCTATTCTTACATACGAGTATACACATCATGTGTATCCTAACATGATAACATGATACAACTGTTCCATATGTCATACAATTTTTCTTAACCTCCAAAAAAAGATTCACAAAATCATTCCTACTCCTTTACCCATATTGAAGCCATCATATCTCACTTATATTTTGATAAAACAATGGATTTATTGGAAGCATTTGTTCCTATTTCTACATAGCTACTTTTTCAGGAGGAATTTTTGTCAATTATGATAGGAAGAGATCCATGAGTGTTGTTTATAGGGGGAAATAATTGTCATCTTTCTTATGTATATATGATTCTCTCTGTATAATATTAATGTTGTATAATTTTAAAAGCAATATCATATAAATATACACAAGGTTTTTTATTATCTTTATGCATTGTAATGGCCACCTTATACGGGTAAACTATTTTTGGCCAAAATTATGCTATGTTACTTTTCATTTGAAAAAGTTATGCTGAGATGAATGGTTTTTGTATTGATTGCATCATGATTTAGATTTATTCTATCTAATTTATGACAACTTTTGAATCCATGGAATAAAAGACAAACTTTCATACCTAGACTATTTGATGACTATATCATTAAAAATTACCACTCCTATGACATTATATATATTGCAAATCTATGTTTCATCTTTAGACTTCAGTCTCTCTCATAATATATTCCATATATGTCTCTCTTATCAAATTAGAGTATTATATCAACATGGGGAATTTATGGTTTATTGTTTTCTGAACACTATGTTTCTTATTTTGGCAAAGGATTTGAATGAAATATACTCAAAATGATATTTCTATATGGGTTTGGAGTTTCATTTACAATATAACACTTTTGGTTTAGGTTTTATTTCTATATTAGGATATGGAACCACAATCTTGATCTAGAAAATAACTTTTCCAATACTTGTAGCACATAAATATAGAGGATGCAACTATATTTGTCACCTCTTAGGTTGAAACCACTTAGATATTATGAAATACCACTAAATTTGGCATATGAGTTTTCAAATATATGTTATGGACTCTTAACTCTATTGGATACAAATAGGTGTTTTCCTTCTCAAAAATTTATAACAATCAAAATGATAAATATTTTGGCCCAATATCATATACACAATCTTATTTTGATGAGTATAATATTTAAATATTCATTTCCTTGATATTTGTACTGATTCTTACATGTTAAATTTAGTCATAAGCAAGATAGACATGGAACCACATTGTATATTATATAATGTTTATATTTTACATGCAATTAAATGACATAAGTTTTAAATCATATCATAATCGTGAAATGAGTAATTCCTATCCAATACATACCATAAAAACCCTTATTTATCACTATAGGAAGCAAACATAATCAATATCATTATTGGAAAAAATTTATTAGTGTAGAATTTCAATATTTGATTTTGAGATCAAGTGGTCAAGTGAACTTTTCAATATTTGATTTGAAACATAAGTTGAACCATGAACCATCTCATCTATAGAATAGTTTGAGTGACATTATGGTCAAACAAGTATTCAATTGAGGAGATAGTCATTGTATTGGTCGAGGTAAAGTTAGGTCAAAGTGCATCTCAATCAAAGTAATAGTTCAACCAAGTATGATTTTTAAATTCCCAACTAGTCATGTTAACATAATTTTACGTCCAATATGACTATATTCCTATCTTATCTCCTCCACATCTATTTATGATATCCCTAATATATTCTTACCAGACAAGGAACCCCTACAACTTTACATAACACATTTAAGCGATATAATTACCCTGATATAATTTTAATTGGGAAATTCAAGGTGTGAAACCTATATTTCTCGACTTTTGTGCTTTTCCTAGAGTTTATATTTTTCTTATACATTGAGATAAGATCAACAAGAAAATACTAGTCCATTGTAGATAAATTTGCATATTGTTTCGCACCATCTTGATTCTATTTTTTGTATATAATTGGAAGTTCTTCAAGATAAGGAATCACAAACTTTTGGTGGAATTTGAAGATGTCTCATTGGTAATCTAAGAGGCCAATACAAAATATATGTGGTTTCCCCTCATCAACAAGCAAAGGAGGAGGTGGTGGTTTCCCAAGTCTACAAGAAAGGAGACCTTATGAAGATCTCTCATGTTTAGTAGAAAGTAGAAGCATCACTTCAAGTATTCATATTTTACATCCTTCCAATTCTTACAATTGTAGAGAAAAGATGTATTGGCAATGTTGTTGGAATACATTATCCTACAAGTTGTCTTCCTCACATCCCACATAGTCGAGGACATTGGATTCTCTAGATGAATTTGTCTTACTTTAGGGGTGGGAAGTGACCAATGCAATATCTAAGTGCTATGCAACCACCATCAATTTATCCACTACAAGGAATATATTAACAATAACTGAAGCTTTCATTACTAAGAAGATTAATCCAACCTTGGAAAATTCTAATATGGTCCCAATACCTAAGACCAAGTACCCATAGGGTCATAGTGATCTGGGGATGATTTCACTCAACAACAACTATATTAAACTTATCTCGAAGGTTCTGGTAGTGAACATTAAGCCCTTCCTATACTCTTGCATCTCCTTCACTCAGTCCAATTTCATCCTTGACCAACTTATTAGTGCTAGTATGTTGTTGGTCCAAGGAGTATTACACTCAATGAAGTCCAAGGCAACAAAAAGGAAATGGATGTACATCAAACTTGATCTATCTAATGCTTTTGATTGTATGAATTGGGATTTCATAAAAAACACTCTACATAAAACATGCCATCCACAAAAGCTCTACAATTTGATCATGCAAATAATTACACAAGGTTCAACATCTATCCTCTAGGAAGGAGTTTCCCCACAACCATCCAAATTTTCACAAAGAGTGAGACAATGGGACCCAATAAACCTCTATGTATTTGTCCTATGTTTGGAAAGATTAATGTAGGAAATCTCTATCACAATTGCTAATAACACATGGAAACCAATGATTTAGTCTTGAGGTAGCACCAAACTCTCTCATGTATGATTTGTAGATGATATTCTCCTCATGGGTGAAGCTTCCCTAGCCCAAGAAACATTTATAAACAAAATCCTAAATAATATCACAAGTGCTTCTTGCTACACCATCTCACAAGACAAATCAAAGTGTTAATTCATTGCAAACACCTCAAGACCTGAGGTCCGTGCTATCTATAGGAAGTTGGGCTTCCCTTAGACCTTCAACCTCTGGAGTACCTTAGTGTGCCTATGTTACACTACCAAGTTAACAAAGAAACTGATGCAAGTATCACTACCTCAATCAAAGATCATATCAACAATTGGACTATGCACTACTAGTCTCTTGTTGGGAGTATTACTCCAATAAATTTAAGCAATACCCACCTACACTATGCAGTCAGTGAAATTATCCACTCAGCTCTGTAATGATATCAACATGCATATCGAAATATTAATTTGGTCTAAGAACTTGGAATAAGAGAGATTATCCCTAGTTTCTTGAAAAAGAGTTACTTCTAATATGGACATAGGAGGGTTAGGCATCAAGGATGCTTGAGAGTAAAACCATGCACTGATGATGAAAAACTTATGATCCTTCCTCAACGAGCCATTTAAGCTCTGGGTCCAAATCATGAAAGAGTAGTATGCAAGATTGAGACTTCACTTCAATAAATCTTGCTCTTCAACATGGAGCTTCATTAAATAACATATTAATGTGGCTCAAAGTTTATGAAACAAAGTTATTAATGATGGCACCTCAACAAATTTGTGGAAAAATCATTGGCTATTAGGAAAATATGTTTTTGACCTTAAACCACATTTCAAAATACCAACATAGCTTGCAACCCTTCAAGTCAGCTCCATGCGGTTGATCTCAGGTGGACGAGACTTGGAATTTATCCATCATTACTTACCAATGACACATGGAAGAAAATAGAATGTACTCTGGCTCCTGAGATCACTATTGGTCTTGATCTTTGTGTATGACCACTTGAAGATAATAGAAAATTTACATCTGGGTCGGTTTATCACTAGGTGAGAGATCACAGAGAGAACTAGGTTGTGAGAAACTAGAAAATTATTTTATAGTCAAATCTACCAACAAGAATCTAAACATTCCTATGGATCCTACAAAATAAAGACCTACTGACTAATACTAAAAAGCTATATCAACATATTGATGTTAGTGAAGAATGTCCCTTCTATAACAGTGGAAAGGATACCATTTTGCATACTCTACGTGACTGCATGTTCAACAAACCCTTATGGCTCAAATTTGGTCTCAGTAATGAACATTTCCTCCTTCAAAAAGATTAGTGATATCCCTAATAATTAATAATCTGAGAGAGAAATCTAACATCTCCATTATGTGGCTTGTTGCTTGTTGGACCATCTGGACCTACAGGAATGAACAAGCCCACCAAGGTGTAATCAAGTCTACCACTACTAAATCACCATTTATCAAAAATCATTTGTCTGCAATCCAACAAATGCTCAACATAAAATCTCACATTGGTTGGGTCAACCCATATGTCCCTATGAGAATGGATCAAGAATTTAATTTCTTCATCTTCGTTGATGCTTCCTTCCATATTAGAACAAAGTAAGTTGGCATTGGAATTCATGTAATGGAGCTTGTTGTCCTAGTTATTCCCATCCAACTATCTCTACATTTACCGTGGAGGTTTAGCTACATCCTATAATGAAAGATATAAGGATTAGTTGTGAGAAAAATTGTTGGTGTGTCCACATTCTATAAGATCCATCGCAAGAAGTATCCATGTTACAAGTTTCAACCACCAATCTAACCAAATTCAAGCCCGAATGTTGATGAGCAAATGCCAAAGAGGGAGAATTAGCCACATCCCACATATCAAGAACACCATAGCTGATGTGTTAGCTAAAATATGCCCTATCTTCTAGTCCATGTATATTTTTCTGATTATCAATAAACCTAGTTGTCTTGATACTAGCATCAATATAGACATCAAATCTCTTTTAGCTTGTAGTAGAGAGCAGGAAAAATAATAGGTAATCTCAATGTTCACAAAAAAAGAATAAAGTGATTTCTCAAAGCCTAGTTATATTAGAAGAAATTGTTGATAGATGCGTGATAGTTCAGACCTATACCACCTTATATCATGTGGTTGGGTCTCCTTCATTCTTCTTCTTCTTTATTGAGATTATCTCAAACAAGTTGATTTTTTTGTCTTTTGCATTTATAGTTTAAGGAGTATGTGGGAGTTTATTCACCACTCCTCTACACTCTCTTTTTAATTTTTAACTTATGATTTATACAAAAAATAATATTTTCTATAGTTATAGTAAACATTTAATATATGAAACTTATAACATAGTAGAAATCATCTTCCTCCACCTACACTTTCATTGGTGATGAATTGTATGTTGTCTCCTACTAGTTTCAACAATACTCCCTTGATGTCTAACCATATGTTTTATAAGTGGGGCCAATGTTTCATTGAGTTTATTCATCCTCCCCCTCTGATGGGTGCTCCTTTAGTTTTGAAACCAAGGATAATGTTCTTGCATCCACAGAAGAAGAGAAAAACAACTAGAACATGTTAACATCCTCCATATTACAACTGCTAATTCCTTGTTGTTAGATCCTACTTGTATTCTTGATCATTCATATGATTCTACTTTCACCATCAAATATATTGATCTTTTTTATTATTTTTGTCAAACACTTTGGATCCAAGTCACCAAGAAAAAAAGTAACTATCATAGTTTGAGATTGATCATATAGATGTAAAATGATGTAATCAATTAATTCATAAAAACTATGGTTGTCAAAGACCATGTTTTCTCTATTGTTATAAAGAAACATGCCACTTATCTTATCATTTTCCATCTAAACTAGGTACCTATGCTCCACAACTACACTTCCACCATCCAAAAAATGTCCCTTGGAGTCTGAATAGTCTTACCATTACTCTCATCTAGAAACCACACTACATTAGAAACCTCATTTGAGCACCCTTAGTAACTGCATCACATCTCTTAATTCAATCTATAAACACTAAATGTTGCCCCCCACATCCTTGGACGTCCCATCCTCTTTGGTGATTTACTTTGACACCTCTTCAGACACTACTAACCACTGATATAAAATTCCGCGTACTCCTCCTCCTTCCTGTATAACACCCAACTCTAGGGTTTGTGACATTGTACACTTGTCAATGGCATCAACTCACAACTCATTCAAGGATGAATTTATTCCTAATCTACTAGTTAAATCCATGAGATTGAATAATGTTCTTGTTGGTAGAAGCCTTCTCATTTCCATTCATAATGATAAAGATGAACAAATCAATGTTCTTGATGTTAGACACACTTTTTGTTTCCTAATACATGGATGCTCCTACCTTGACTTAAGATACTCTATGTTAACCAACTTATGTATACTATTCCTAAAGGTTCACTAATGAAAAATCTTGTCAGTCTTGTCATCTCCATCCCTTGTAACCAAAACTTTTTCTAAGCCTCCATTCCACGTAGGTCTATTAGGGTTGGAGCTAAAGCAATAACCAATGGTGTGTTTGGATGTATTTCTACTATTGGTCTCCCTCCTCATCTTTGAGATATTGGGATCATTGAAAATATTGCCACTACTTTTAGACTCAAAAATTATAATTCATATACTTGGACACTATTCAACTGACCAAATACACCAAGGCCTTTTGTATTGTCTTAGTTGTCAAAGAAACTGGACTCCCTAGTTCACTGGACATCTATTTTGGCTGATATTTCTACAATATTAAACTCAAAGGATAAGATCATGATGAATTTCCTACTATCTTTTCTAACCTTTCCGTTCACCCCACCTATTGATGAACTCCCAATGATAATAATAAACATGTTACTCTTAAAACCTTTGTGGTCACTTTGCCACCCCCCCAAAGATCTTTTTTAGGTTTATAAGGAGCCTCTACCACATAAAAATATTTCCAACTACCTATTCTACATATTTGTAATCAAATTAAACCTCACCCACCTTAAATTTTACATGCCAATTAGAAATTGAGAAACTTCTACAAATCTCATGTTACTACTATCACAAACCCTTCTATTCTTCCACCATCTTAGAATAGTAATAGCATCCTCATACTTTTTCATGATAAGACATATATTGTTGAAGCATAGTGCCAAAGGAGATCAATATTAATGACATCTTTGATTAAATTAAAGCAAAAGTCCTATTTAGTATTGGTGAGTACAACAACAACTTAGAACTCAAAATGATTTTGGTATTGCAATCACACAAGATGATTGGCAAGCCTAATTCTGTCGATGATATATTCGCCCTCACCCCTCACAAAACAAACAATACGACCATTGATACAAGTTGTGACCTAGGTAAATTCATTCACTCTATCGTAACTACAATTCAATTGATCACTTACTAGTATTGCCTCCTGTGACAAATCTTCAAATTTCATTCATTTTCTCACAAACTAGTTACTAGTTTTGACTATTACCTACTTGCTAATCTATTTATAACATAATTGAAAACAATCTTGACCTTTCACACTATCCACTAAAAAATTGACTAATCTAACCAAATACCTCTAAATATTTATTATAATTAATATTAAATTTTTATTGTTGCAACATGGAATGTTTATGGTGCATCCACAACTAAGAGATGTCAGACTATCATACACTTAAACTTCTCACACAAAATTAATCTAGTCACAATCTAGGAGACTAAGAAACACCTCTCTGCTTTCCAATTTAATACCATCGATAATAACTTTGTTACTTGTTGACTTCAAATCCCTTCCATGGGCCTCAATGATAGACTCCTTGTTGGATGGAACCCCGCTTTCCTTGATCAAATCAACACTTACTTGGGCATACTCTATTTCCTTTACTTTCTATAATTTTGATGACAAGCTCCTTTGGACATTTACCAGACCTTATGGTGACCCTAGGCATGATACGAATAACCACCAAACTCACTGATCTTACAAATCTATATGAAGACCTCCCTTTAGTTTTGGTAGGAAATCTCAACTTCACTAAATCTATCATGGAGAGAAACCTGACCCAAATATCTACCTTATCAAATTATACAAACAATAAGAAGTTCAACAATTAAATATTTCTTTATTAAGAAAGAAATTGAAAACAATGATAAAATGTGGGAAATAAGTGGAAAGAGATATAATTGAGATATCCTTGATGGATTTTCGTATCCATAGGGTTTATAATGTTAAAAGGAATTCCAATAAGGAAAATAAGAAGAGAGATACAAACAAATCCTCAAAAAGAGATATTTAATAAAGAAATAAGTAAGATAATGAGAAATAATGGATATAGATGCATCTAGAAGGATAATGAGTATCCACTAAAAAAAGGAGTTTAAATATTAGAGTTTCTTGGGGTCCAAGGAGCCCCAATGGAGAAAAAGAAATAGAAAATATCAATAATACAAAAAAAGAGGATAATGTGATGCATAATTAATGAATTTTGTGGCATTGTTAAAAAGGAGGTATTTTCTACTAAAGGAAAATATGAATTCGTGCCAATGGATTAAAAGCCAAGTATAAAGAGAATAAGAGAGAGAATTTTTGAGTTCCTAAATATCCAAAGACTAAAGAATAATAAAAAGATATTTAAGAGAGAGCAAAACTTGCTTCTTAATGAAGGAATCAGATTCCTTTTGGAAAAGGGCTTTGTTTCTTCGTGGGCAAGCATCTTATGGTGTGGATACCCTCCTCTATATAAGGGGTAGAACCCCTGGTTCGAGTTCAAGAGATATCCCGCACAACTCTATCTCTTCTCCTTCTTCCTTTTGTGAAAACCCTAACCTTGGAGAATAGCACTACCTCTGGAGCAGCGGGGGGGGCATGAAGTAGTTGAGATGAAAGCAGGATGCCCCACAATGTTGGGGAGAGGCTTGGCCATCACCATCGTGCCCTAACCCAGGCGCAGCGGCTGCAACTCAACCGCAAGAACAGCCGCACGAGCGGGCTTGGTTCTCTTGAAACCAACCATCTCATCCAGACTTTGAGGCCACGTTGGGCATGACAGAGAATGGCAGAGGCAGGGCGATGAGTTCCGACAAGCTTCATGCCTTGGAGAGGTGGGAAATGACCCCGCAATCGACTGCAGACGACGACCACATAGGGTTCTCAAGGAGGAAGACGACGAGTTGCATTAGACGGAGTTGCCCCTCTGGGTGTTGCTGAACCAAGGAAATGCGTGGGGGCATAAGAGTAAATCTGTTATATTTTCCAAACCAGCGAGCTACGTTGCATGAGTTGGCTGACGTGTCAGCCTCTGATTGGTTCAAGTAAGTTAATATTGCAAAAGTCATATCTTTTTATTGGTAGCTCAGATTGATACATGTAAAATATTAATTTTTCTAAGAAAAACGTGAGGAATACACTAAAAATAGTTTTAGAAGCTAATTCCTCTTGCAATTCGAAAAGTAATGGAAGTTATCAACTTTAATATATTAATGATTAAGAAACCCTATTTTGAGATGATTAATGTATTTAGAAGGGTTTTATGGATTATTAAAGTTGGTATTAACCTGTTAATTATAAAAAGGTACATTAAGAACAAAAAGGATGAACTTTGCACGTAATTGGTTTAATTTAGAGTTTCATGTACATAAATGAGCTTTAATGGGCCTTGAAACCCTAATGTTGGTAGTTATAACTCTTAATGACTCTAATTGTTCAAATTCATGAATAAGTTGAGATATGATGGTTCTAAGCTAATTCGAGTATAAAAGTTCCTAATTGTGGATAAATACCCTTAATATAGTAATTAGGGTTTTATAATGGATAAAGGTGGAATTGATGATAAAAAGAAGATCATAATGAACTATGAGTTGTTAATCCGGAAGGAACCAAAGATGATAATTGGGCCTAATGATCTTGTCATGAATTAAAAGGATAAAAATGGTAGTTTTAATGTAAAAGAGCATAATGGACTTAATTGATGGTTAATTGTGCCTTTAATCTGAAATTAAGGTTATATGTTGTTAAAAGGTAACCTTAATATCTTTCATGAAGAATAGATGAGATAATTAGGGTTTGTGAGTAATTGTATAAAATTAGGGTTTAAAAGAATAAAAATGAAGTGGAACCCTAATTGCAATGGAAACCCTAAAAGTGGACTAGAAACCCTAAGAAGTGATCTAGGTTTAATTGATCTTGATGGTATAATCAATGATAGGAAAATTGGATGCATGTTTCAGGATCATCTTGTGTACTTGCTTGTTTACTGGATTTCCTACTCAGCTGGATTATTTCTACACTCAAGTCAGCCTGACATGTATGTGGGTAATTATGGTTAATTGCATTAGTTTCCTGAAGAGTTTCCTAGATAATTCATCGCATTGAATGCAACTTATCAGTTTGGATGTTCATACTTGCAAATCATAAAGTCACTATGATTATCACAACAATAATAGAATCTGTATTCTCGCACCTACATGCCACCCTGATGGATGATGAAAAAAGGTCAAGCCCAGGAGGGAAGACCCATGGGCACCATGAGTGGTGACCCCAGACACCAAGCTCAGGATTGAGAAGGTGGTCTTTATAGAATTACTAATGGGCACCATGAGAGGTGACCCCGGGCACCAAGATCGAGATTGAGAAGGTGGCCTTAAGTCATTGGAAAAAGAGAAACCCTAAGGAGGGTATGCCAGGGTTAGGGCAAAAGCGGTGGAGAATGTCACACTGAAAGTGTAATTTGGCTTGTTAATTAACTTGATTGTGATATTTAGATTGTTAGCCATATTTGCAAAATTTTGGTTGTCCCCACATACCGACATATTCATTTATGCTGACTGACATTTTATTTGTCGGTGTTTTAGGTACAAGATTGAAAAGGACAAACGGTAAAGTGGCATATGTGGAATTAAATAAGAATTAAAGTACAAATGAGGATTAGTTAGAATAGCCTCTGTATGTGGATAGAAGTAGATATCCAAGTTTTTGAAAAAGGTATGCAAAGTTTTATTTTATTCTAGCTTTCAGTATAGTTTGGTAGAATTTTATAATTATTAATGATTATTTGTCGAACCTATGATCCTGTTAATTGGGATAATGACTATGACCTTCGGGTCTCCCTTAATTGGGGGTTAACGGGAGGTGGGGTCATTACATTTGGTATCAGAGCACTGGTTCCTCATCTAATATTTAGTAATTATTAAATTTTACAAACTCTGTAGAACCCAAGGGAGTTATTAGAGGAGTTTCCAAAAGACAGAGGTGTCTAGAAAAGGATCATGTCTGGGGGATGGCAAGATTTTCCTCCACACCGCTAGTCGGAATATGAGGACTCCCAGATTTGTGTGACTGCCTAGCCAATGTCTCAAGATTTGACTCAAAATAAGATACCTTTAGGACTCTCTCATATTGTTCATCCCTTCTCAACTCAAATGCTATTAAGGATTTTAAGGATTAGGGTTTTCTCTCTTTTCTTCACCCTCTTAAGGTATGGGTAAAGTTGACAAGGTTTAAGGAATCCTCCACCAAATTAATGAAAAGCATGTAAATAAGATGTCATGGTCATAAGCTTAATAGTTTAAGTGTAAGCTAAAGAATAGATACATGCTTAGGTCGTATGACATATGTTGTCAGGAGCGACCTGAGGCTAGACCTTCTTGTCAGGAGGATGAGTAGAGAGAGTTAGTCTTGGTGGTAGAGACCTCCATTATAAGTAGAGACCTGGCACATCCTTTGAGGATGATTCTAACCCTAACCCTAAGTGGTGGTTAGAGAGAGATGGAATGATGAGTTAGATGTCATGATAGACCAGGGGTGTGGACATGATTTTGGATACCCATGATGATATGAGCCATGTGAGGTTGGATGACCTCGTACCTTTGGTGACCCAACCCTGGAAAGGGCCGTGCATGTTAGAGAGAAGGATAACTCCTTCAATGATGAGGTTAGTGAAGAACCTAGAGAAACCCTATGGGATTATGCGAGTAGGGCATAACATGCACCCATAATACATCAGTAGTGCGGGCAGTAGGTTGAACCTTTGGCCAGGAGAGTATGTTGGATGGCTTATGAGATAATAATAAAGGGCTATGGATAATCTTGAGCGAACATAAGTTTGAACATAGGCTTCACCCATGTAGGGGTATGCTATGAGGTTGATCCTTCATGAAGAGAGGACCTCTGGTAGTGCGGCTGTTTGATAGATCTACAGAGAGAGAGAGAGTGAGAGCAGGACCCAAGCAAGAAGCTTAGACTCTGAGATATAAGGAACAATGGGAGTTGAGGATGATGTGACCTAAGTGGATGATAGTTGTGACACCCCGCCATCACACAGACAACGAGATGACACACGAAAATGTGTGGAACCTCATATTACCGAAAACACAGGTTAATTAAAACCGATTGCGGAAAGCATACTCAAGGAAACTTTTGCATCCAGATCCTATAGAGAAAGCTTGTTATATCAACATTCACAAGCCTTGTTATAGGTCCACAACTTATCGATAATAGATGTACTGTCAGCACCATAGTTCAACATCTGTTTATACATACATAACAACCACGTATAGCCAACAACAGGATATACAAGATTACAACAGCTAGACATCGTAAAACTTCATCAAACACCTCCGAGGACATGAGAGTACATGGATGACTCTAGGACTCTACTACAAAACCACCAAAATAGCAGCATGTCCATCTCTTGCCTTCTACTACTCTTCTTGCTGCTCGGCCGCAACCTCACAACCACCACCACGTCTAGAGCAATCACCTAAAAAGGGTGTAAACCAGCGGGGTGAGACACACAGTCCCAGTGAGAAACATAACTCCCTGCCGAAACTATGAAACCTCATAAGGTTAAGTCAACAACAACAGATAACTGATAAAGCGTATAATAAGAGCAGCATACTGAGCAAGGCTATTATTACCATCAAGCTTACCAAGATATCCGGGAGGCATATAACCAAGTATCTCTTTATGGAACATGATTGAAAAGATAAGCTTTATAAGAACTTATCACAAGATATAAGGATCGTACACACAATTTCATAGTACATTTAGATAAGCTATAAGCAAGGCCTCAATCAATGTTCCGTGTTTTGCTATAAGTAAGATATACTATTTGGCTGGATTATGTTTTATTATGCCCTGAGGAAGTGAGCCTTCCCTACTCAAATCCAACCATTGGCTGTGAAGCCCAATCCAGTGCCATACAAGGTCTAAGGAGATCCGGACTCCATGACCTCACTTTCTCGTGGTTAGTACACGAATCATCAAGTAAGACCACAGTCTTATGCTTATAGGGCCTCAGCCTCTGGGTCAACTCCGCAAGCTATCCATATATACATCCGATCCATGAACGCATCATGCTCATCATCACATATTCTGAGCCATGGGTCTGTTCACCATGCTCCATATATCCTGAGTCTGCAACCACAGTTGCACTCAAACCCTCCTATTTTAGGCTAGGGGAAACCTCAAATATTCAACAATATGCGCTCTAGGTAATCCCGCAGGATAAACCTATTTCACCATCACCAAATGCTGACGATGATGGATCTATGGACATGGCAAACTACATGATATGTTCATCTATAATTAATTAGTATATTTTAAGCCAATTGTTGAGGCAACTAAAGTATAACATAGCCTTATAGAATTACATCATCAATGCCATCATCATACTGTCCTGGGATCTCAATCCCTCATAATAACAACCACTTCCTCTCAAGGCATCATAATCATGCATCAACATTCTGGGAACACATCCCTTAACTTATCATCAGAGGATAACACCTCAACTAGGCACTCAACCTTTATCAGGTCCTCAGACCTATCAACCTATTATCTCATTAACAAGGATTATCATCACATTGTGTTAGTCAAAGCAGATATATCTCATAGCTCTTACTAGGCTATGAATCCACATAGTTCACTTGCATGGTTAGTAATCACATCCATAGAGATAACTGAAGCCATCATGGATTAACAGGATTATCACTCTATCAAGTATAAAGCAACATCCATGAGTATATTACACATAAGCTGTAGAAATCATAGTTTTATCATTAATCATAAACATTTATCATGCCCCATACTTGTGATCATATACAGTTGTCACATTATCATGTGAAGCAACATCACATGTAACAACATCATGACCTTCCAAACATACCTGGTTCACAACCTATCCTCATGTCTCATTACCAACATAGATGCGGGCTCAAGGTAGTTAAACCATATCATCATTCTCATCAAAGATGTAGTTACATGATCAAGAACTATCTGCTAGGTTCCGGGTTATCAAGAACCCTCACTAAAAGTGTGGCGGGTAGAGCGTCCCTCACCACAGGTGGTATCGGGTAGGGTAACAAACTTCACCAAAAGCTTACCAGCCTAGGCATTTATCCACATATCGGCCAACCCTAGAAGATATCAAACCAACGTCCAAAGGGTATCATGCAACTAGAGAACATGGCGTTAACATGCAACCTTGTCATGCATACCAGGTGCACAAGGTGTATCGTGCAGCCAGCTCAAGAGGTGTATCAGCTAGAACCCTACCGGCCAACTAGGGTTAGGGTTGAATTGGGCACCCATTCTCACTACTGTATCGGCTGAGATCATGGTGCCCCAAGCCAACATTGTGTTGCCCAACATGTTCATGACACATGTGACACAAAGGAACCTCAAATAAGCCTATCGGTCAATAGGGAAGCACTCCAAATCGGCCTCTATCAAAGCAACAACTAGGGTTCCCACTTAACCCATATCGAGCATCACCACAACTAAACCATATCACCCAACATAAGGATGGCTACAAGGCTCCATATCAGTCAAAGCATAACGGGCACCAAGCCAACCATTTCAACTCCATATTAGATCGGCCAAGATCAACACAAGGTAGGGTTATCGGGAAATCTTACTTCAAGATGTATCGTTCAGAGCACCAGATATAAGGTGTGTCGCCCAAGCTCTATCTCAAGCCAAGAGAACCATATGGGCATCAAACCAACCATCTCAACTATGTGTATCGGTCAAGGGTACAACCCAAGACAAGGCTATCAAACAACACTACTCCAAGGTCATATTGTGCAAGGCACAACCCAACATGGTCATCTTCAACCTCAAGCACAAGGGCACCAAACCCTAATTGATCAAGAAGATCGGCTCACCTCTCAACAACCAAGACAGAGGGGTTTTGCACAACCTCTATCACAAATTGGGAAACCACAAGGATCAACCTCAACATAGGTCATCACATATCCAAGATCTCACTTCTCAAATCCATGGTAAGAGAAGGGTGTTTCCCAAGCAACTAGAATGTAGACTCACCTCTCAACTAAAATGAGAGAGGGGTATTGCCTACATCACTAGAGCTCGAACTCACTTCTCTAGACCAAGGAGAGAAAGGAGTATTGTTCAACAAGGAAACCCCAAACTATGGTTTGGCCAACTAGGTGTAAAGGCATATAAACCATCAACAACATCATGCTCACTATATCCATAAGATCAACAACATGTACTAGAGCAAGAAACATGACATGCAAAGGCCGATCATTCACATATATGAATCATGCAACATAGAGAAGGTAGTATAGCTAGGGTTAGAAGTTATGTAACCTACCTCAAGCAAACTCCTCAAGATCCAAAGCTCCAAGCTTCAAGCTCCTAGATCCAAGCACACCACTTTCGGCCACCAAAGAACAAGATCCACCTAGTGGTTCGGCCAACAAGCTAGAGGAAGAAGAAGAAGACTTCAAGAAGAGGATCGGCCACCAACTTGCTCCACCAAGATGTATCAGCCACCAAACACACCAAAGGGAAGGTGTATCGTGCACCAAGGAAGGGAGGAGCAACAAAGAGGTAAAGGGTTCCCAAGGAAGAGAAAGGCAAGGCATATATAGATGACGGTCGAGGTTAAACCAAGGTAAGGTGTCACCTTACCAAGGGACACTTGTCCACACATTTTACCACCTTGCAAAACACATGCACATGCCATGCCACCACTCAACCAAGGTTCGTCCACATGTCCAACCTAGGGTGACACAACCAAGGCAAGAAGGTCAACAAAGGTCAAAGGCCGACACACCACCACCACCTTGGCCGACACACCCATGGACGATACTCCATGGCCGACACAAGGCATCCTTGCCCGATACAGGCTCAACCAAGCAAGGCAAATCCCAAACAAGGGGAAAACAAGGCCCAGAAGAGCTCAACCAAGCCCAAGGCAACTCAAGTCACGAACCCAAACCTTCCTCTCAACCCTAGAGGAAGCAAAGAGAGAGAAAGACATCTCTCAAGGTGGAAAACTTTCTCTTCAACCCTAACTTAGGTTATTTTGCAAGTAGCACCTCCAACACTCAACGAAACACAAGCAAACCCTAATCACCACTAAAGGTGATTAGCAAGCAACCAAGCACAAGGTTTATGCAAAACAAACAGGGTAAGCCCAAAATGAAGGTCAGGGTCCTTACAATAGTGGTTGCCTCATGCTTGATCCCTGGAGGTGGTTGGTACCTTGGTTTCCTTTAGAGGAACCAAACCCTAGAGGGAGGATGAGGCTGGTATGTGCCTGTGGTATAGGTGTTTACCTTCTGAGATGGGAAGAAGAGTTCCTTAGACCCTGAAGAGGCTTAGTAAGAGGTTGTGAAGCCTTACACCTAGTTGGCTATCCTTGAGGAGGACTCAACTTTGAGGTGTTACTAGAGTACAAGGATGATAGGAAGGGCATGTCATACCTTGTACATGCTTCGTTCATGGTTAAAAGGTTTAGCATGCAGTTGGACATCCAAAAAGTGAACCTAGGGTTCCTAGGCCTAAGAGGGGAAGTGGTGTACCTGATGTTTATGATGAGATTTGAGTTTCTATAAGATTCGAGCATGAAACTCCTCATGTTTAGAGGAATGGGAAACCCCTCGAATTAAGGAGTATGTTTGATGAACCCCTCACAGCTAAGTTGATAACATGGGAAGGTGTGATCTTGATCCAATGTTAAGGAATGAGAACAAGTATGACCTAGCATGGTTTAGTAGGTGGTCTTCTTGTGCCTTAGTAGCTTGCTAGGGTTAATCATGCTCATGTGGATGTAAACCCTAGACATAAGCATGTTTGTGACCTTTGTTATCAAGGTGTAGTTTCCTCCCGTCCTGGGAGAGGGACCCTTTAGTAGGGTGTATACCAATTTTGTTAGTTTTGAGGTAACCTAAAGAGGTCTCATAGGATTTTGAGAAGCTAAGTGAAAAGTACATAGTATGAAAATGAATCTGTAGACCCATAGATAACCATCTCTAAGTGTAGGTGGGTGTGTTACCATGGAGGTAACTGGTATGGGGCCTGACCAAGGTAGGTAGGTCGCCATGACCCCTATGAAAGGATGAAAGTCAGCCCGGGAATGCAGAGAGAGAGAGATGATGGAGACTTGGGTAAGGTTCTAAGTTGGACATGTAATATATTAGAATCCTAAGTCTATCCTAGGGTCAGGTAGGGATAAGCTTGAAGAAAGTAGGAGTTGCCTAATTCCCCATTTGCACATGACCGTAGGGTTGGGAGGTAACATCTATCATTGTTTGAGGGCCATGGGTTAGGAGATTGATCACCTTCATGAACTCATGGGACCAAAAGGGTAGATGAGTAGGGCACTCTCTGGATGCATAAGGGAAGAGGGATGACCCCAAAAGTGCCGACACCCTACAGACCTAGAGGAAATGACCAAGGATTGTGTGGTGACCCAAGTAGGTTCAAAACCAGTTTTCCATAGAAGTAACTTTGATATCGAGATGATTGTGATGTTATGACATAAGTTGCACATTTCAACTTAGATTTGAAGGTGTACTGGCAAGGTGGGATGTACCATCACTACTCTTGGAATAGGAAGAACTTTGTATTTGGACTGCAACCAAATGCTTATTTCCTCTTGTTATGGGAGTGAGCGATAGGACAATACACATGCCATGCACCAATGATAAAGATGATGCGAGTTGGAACGTTTTTATGAGGTATGAGGATAGAGATGATAACATACCCTTGTGGAGTGAATGATATTTGGATGGTTTACAAACAGTAAGAGAAATAAGGTAGTCATCTTATGAGGATGTTTTTATCATGAGCTATGAGTTATACAAGGTTGAGTTCGAAAACTAAGAGGATGAGCCTAGAGTTTCTTGAAGAAGATAGTCTTAGAGTCCGAGATGAGATGATAAGTGGAATACATGCAGGTGTATGTTTTCAACACAGAAGGATGTGAGGTGATAATGGATGCTCTGGTTGAGATGCAGCTGCCTAGTTAGCTAGAGGATAGAAGAGGCTGTTAGGTTAACCCTATGTTTGGAAAAGGAGATATGTTTGGGCTAACACTCGGATGTATCAAGATTTGTTGAACAAGTTAGTAGTTGTTTGGTTAGCCAGCCTAGTCCTTGATGCAATAAAAGGATGCTTGTAGAACCTCAGATGCACTTCTCTAGAAAAGAAGGTGATGAAACCCCAACTAGAGTGGTTTAGGGTTTCCGAGGAACCAATCTTGAGGAATCATGACATACAGGAGATCATGATTTTAAGTTCATCATACACCGTGGTACTATGAAGATAGTAAGTGACAATAGTACTTCAGATGGTTAAGATGAAGTTGCATGTGGCTTGTCGCCATGCAAGCCATAAGGTGAGGGACAGACACCAGTAACCGAGTGTGTTGGTATAGCAGATGAAGAGTCCCCAAGAGGGAATGGGAGTTAATCACTATGGATGTCATGAAAAGTCTCTGCTAGACCAAGGAAGGTTAAGATGCAATATGGGTTATGGTAGATCGCCTTACCTAGATGACATGAGAAAGAATGAATGGTGTCAAGGGACAGATCCAGTTGAATTACATAGGAGAAAGATGGTTCAACTACACCATGATGCGAGTTCAAAGTTCTTGAGTATAACCTAAAGGTTCACTTCCATGCGGTGGAAGTAGGTACATGAAGAACTCGATGTTAGTACATTTTATCACCCCAAACTAATGGTTGGTGAAGGGACCTCGTGAAGGTCAGGAAAAGGACCACAGTGTGTGCATATGAAGTTGCTTTGATCGTGCAATGGCTGAAAGAGAGCCCAGGGTTGACATGAGTCATGAGCTGATGAAAAGCAGACTGACATGCAGTTCACTATGGGAGAGTATGTGATGTGAAAATCCGACCCCTCTAAGTTATAGCTAAGAGAGCTGAGTCCCGACTGCATGGTCCATTTGAGATGGATTAGTGGAGGTGGTTGTGTTTAGCCTTACCCCTCAGGATAACATGATGAATAATGTGTTCCATGAGTCCGATCTAGAGCACTATGTGAGGTACCCAAGCCATGTACTGAGCCCTGAACCTATTCAACTTTATGAGAGGCTAAAATGTCCTGAGTCACCTATGAGGGTACAATATACCAAGGTGAGAGAGAACTTAAATGAAAGAATATGAGATGATGAAGGTTCTTGAGAAGCACCATGGAAAGGGTGAGGCCACATGGGAGCCATGATGGACATAAGAAAGGCTTATCCTATTTGTTTGTGTGCCTGGTGGAATTTTGAGGGAAAAATTCCTATAAGAGGGGAAGGATGTTACAACCCCAATTTTTGGGTTCTTTTGGTGAGAAATGTAATTTCTCCTATTAAAGATATTTGAACAAATAATGAAATAATTTATTTTGAATAAAAGGATTTCGTTTAGAATATCCTTGTTGGTTGTTTTGGTGGGCTTTATTGGCTATTGGGCCCAATAACAAGGAAAAGACAAAAGAAACTCCATTATTAATAAGAAATGGAGAAAAGAAAGATGTAGAAACCTCTAGAAGGCAAAAGAATATAATCCAAAAGTGGATTTCATGCCTCTTGGGTTCCTTGGGTTCCAAGGAGTCCAAAGTTGCAAAGATAATGCAATAAGAAAAGATAAGATCAATTAAATATTTCTTTATTAAGAAAGAAATTGAAAACAATGATAAAATGTGGGAAATAAGTGAAAAGAGGTATAATTGAGTTATCCTTGATGGATTTTCGTATCCATAGGGTTCCTAATGTTAAAAGGAATTCCAATAAGGAAAATAAAAAGAGAGATATAGAGAAATCCTCAAAAAGAGATATTTTAATAAAGAAATAAGTAAGATAATGAGAAATAATGGATATAGATGCATCTAGAAGGATAATGAGTATCCACTAAAAAAAGAACTTCAAAATATTAGAGTTTCTTGGGGTCTAAGGATCCCCAATGGAGAAAAAGAAATAGAAAATACCAATAATACAAAAAAAGAGGATAATGTGATGCATAATTAATGAATTTTGTGGCATTTTTAAAAAGGAGGTATTTTCTACTAAAGGAAAATATAAATTCATGCCAATGGATTAAAAGCCAAGTATAAAAAGAATAAGAGAGAGAATTTTCGAATTCCTAAATATCCAAAGATTAAAGAATATCAAAAAGATATTTAAGAGAGAGAGAAACTTGCTTCTTAATGAAGGAATCAGTTTCCTTTTGGAAAAGGGCTTTGTTTCTTCGTGGGAAAGCATCTTAGGGTGTGGATACCCTCCCCTATATAAGGGGTAGAACCCCAGGTTCGAGTTCAAGAGAGATCCCATGCAACTCTATCTCTTCTCCTTGTTCCTTTTATGAAAACCCTAACCTTGGAGAATAGCACAACCTCTGGAGCAGTGGGGGGGCATGAAGTAGTTGAGATGAAAGAAGGATGCCCCATGATGCTGGGGAGAGGCTTGGCCATCACCATCGGGCCCTAACCCAGGTGCAGCAGCTGCAACTCGGCCGCAAGAACAGCCGCATGAGCGGGCTTGATTCTCTTGAAACCGGCCGTCTCAGCCAAGCTTTGAGGCCATGTTGGGCATGACGGAGAATGGCGGAGGCAGGGCGATGAGTTCCGACAAGCTTCATGCCTTGGAGAGGTGGGAAATGACCCCGCAATCCACTGTAGACGACGGCCGCATAGGGTTCTCAAGGAGGAAGATGATGGGGTGGCATTGGATGGAATTGCCCCTCTGGGTGTTTCTGAACCAAGGAAATGTGTGGGGGTATAAGAGTAAATCCATTATATTTTCAAAACCAGTGAGCTACGTTGCATGAGTTGGCCGACATATCGGCCTTTGATTGGTTCAAGTAAGTTAATGTTGCAAAAATCATATCTTTTTATTGGTAGCTCAGATTGATACATGTAAAATATGAATTTTTCTCAGAAAAATGTGAGGAATCAATTAAAAATAGTTTTAGAAGCTAATTACTCTTACAATTCGAAAATTAATAGAAGTTATCAACTTTAATGTATTAATGATTAAGAAACCCTATTTTGAGATGATTAATGTATTTAGAAGGGTTTTATGGATGATTAAAGTTGATATTAACCTGTTAATTATAAAAAGGTATATTAAGAACAAAAAGGATGAACTTTGCACGTAATTGGTTTAATTTAGAGTTTCATGTACATAAATGAGCTTTAATGGGCCTTGAAACCCTAATGTTGGTAGTTATGACTCTTAATGACTCTAATTGTTCAAATTCATGAATAAGTTGAGATATGATGGTTCTAAGCTAATTCGAGTATAAAAGTTCCTAATTGTGGATAAATAACCTTAATATAGTAATTAGGGTTTTCTAATGGATAAAGGTGGAATTAATGATAAAAAGAAGATCATAATGAACTATGAGTTGTTAATCCAGAAGGAACCAAAGATGATAATTGGGCCTAATGATCTTGTCATGAATTAAAAGCATAGAAATGGTAGTTTTAATGTAAAAGAGCATAATGGACTGAATTGATGGTTAATTGTGCTTTAATATGAAATTAAGGTTATATGTTGTTAAAAGGTAACCTTAATATCTTTCATGAAGAATAGATGAGATAATTAGGGTTTGTTAGTAATTGTATAAAATTAGGATTTAAAAGAATAAAAATGAAGTGGAACCCTAATTGCAATGGAAACCCTAAAAGTGGACTAGAAACCCTAGGAAGCGAGCTAGGTTTAATAGATCTTGATGGCATGATCAATGATAGAAAAATTGGATGCATGTTTCAGGACCATCTTGTGTGCTTGCTTGTTTACTAGATTTCTTGCTCAGTTGGATTATTTATGCACTCAAGTTAGCCTGACAGGTATGTGGGTAATTATGGTTAATCACATTAGTTTCCCGAAGAGTTTCCCGGATGATTCATCACATTGAATGCAACTTATCAGTTTGGACGTTCATACTTGAAAATCATAAAGTCACTATGATTATCACAACAATATCAGAAGTGTGTATTCTCGCACCTACATGCCACCCTGATGGATGATGCAAAAAGGTCAAGTCCAGGAGGGAAGACCCATGGGAACCATGAGTGGTGACCCCAGACATTAAGCTTAGGATTGACAAGGTGGTCTTTATAGAATGACTAATGTGCACCATGAGAGGTGACCCCAGACACCAAGCTCGGGATTGAGAAGGTGGCCTTAAGTCATTGGAAAAAGAGAAACCCTAAGGAGGGTATGCCAGGGTTAGGGCAAAAGCAGTGGAGAATGTCACACTGAAAGCGTAATTTGGCTTGTTAATTAACTTGATTGTGATATTTAGTTTGTTTGCCATATTTGTGAAATTTTGGTTGTCCCCACATATCGGCATATGAATTTATGCTGACCGACGTTTTGTTTGTCTGCGTTTTAGGTACAAGATTAAAAAGGACAAACGGTAAAGTGGCATATGTGAAATTAAATAAGAATCAAAGTACAAAGGATGATTAGTTAGAATAGACTCTGTATGTGGATAGAAGTAGATATCTAAGTTTTTGAAAAAGGTATGCAAAGTTTTATTTTATTCCAGCTTTCAGTATAGTTTGGTAGAATTTTATAATTATTACTGATTATTTGTCGAACCTTTGATCTTGTTAATTGGGATAAGGACTCTAACCTTCAAGTCTCCCTTAATTGCGGGTTATCGGGAGGCGAGGTCGTTACATCTCATCTCCTTTCGATCCTTCGATTATTCGTGAAACTAAATCTAAGATCATTTTTCTCACAACTAACTAAGAAATTCTCTTGGAAACAAAGATCTAAGCCACAAGTCATATAGAAGGTGGAAGGAAAACACAATTCTTCTACAAGATCTTCCATTAAAAAAATACTTTCTCACATACATAGGACCTCCATTGCCAATTCTATGGTTTCCAATTAATACTTTATCATTAATAAATTTTGTGATTACTTTAAATGCTTATTCAACCATGGTCGATTGTTTCAAATTTCTTTTTCTTATTATAACCTATATTTTTTTTAATCATGACACACAAATTTCCTAGTTCTCTCATGAGGAAATTAACACTATGATTTAAGAGTCTTGGTGTTAATAGATCACCCATCTTGGATAGATTAGCATGGATTTTAACCATAATCAATGGGATCTTATGAAACCATTATTTCCATAACCTTTCTCTATATATCACTCACCATGATGACATTACTCCACATATTGAGATTCGAAACCAAACCTCTATGACACGAACTAAGAAACTAGATGACCCTACTTTTTTTTTCAAAATTTGACCTATTAGATCTCATTAATGCTTTGTAAAAAACCATCTCCAAATTTCTCATCAATAGACTTGTAGAGTCACACCAATGCCATTATTGGTCATGAAAAAACAACATTCATTAAAGGTAGATACATCTAGGAAGCTTACATTTTGGTAACTTGGATTATTAATACTTTCCATTCCAACAACACTCATGTTTTATCTCATGATCTTGATTTTGAGAGAGTCGTTAATATTAGTTGGACATTTATTCTTGATTGTCTTAAGGGCTTTGGATTTCCCCCTCATTGGAGAAACAGGAAGTTTGGTTGTATTTAGCTCAACCCATTTCTCCACTCCTATCAATAGCTCAACTTTTGGATAGTTCTATATCTAAAACTGTTTTCAACAAGGCGACCCTTTGTCCTCATATCCTTTCATCATTGTCACTTTCATTCTCACAAAAATGTTCATACTTAAGTGGATGCCCAATAACATCATTCAATTTGTGGATGACATAATTATCTTCCTTAAACTCAATGTTCACAACATTATCAACTCTCTAGGGATCCTAGGATTATATCACATCTTTTGGGGATAAATTTTAAGTTTCAATATCCACTTTTTTGGCACACATATTAACCTCTTTGATAGGGATAGAATTAAAAACTTACTTGATCAGGATAAAAAACATTTTTCCTATCAAATATCTTTGTCTTCCTCTAGCTCTTAACGCTCATAACAGTTTGGTTTGAAATCTAGTTGTTGATAGAACCTAGGGATGGCAAAAAAATCCATATACCACTGGTTTACCATCACCCGCTCCGTACCATATCAATTTTTGGGCACCCGTAGGTAAATGGGTTATAGTGGTATGCGTGTTGACATTATACGCATGGTATGGTTCGAGAGATGGGAATCTGTTAACAACCGTACAAAAAGGTTAAGCATGTATTTTGCATGACAGCTGCGAGGCGCGCATTAGGAACTGTGTTTCGTGAACTGCTCGTCACGGCTCCAAAAACGCTGCACGGAGATAACAAGTGAACAAATAGAGACCGGAAATTGGATTGAGTGGATTCTACGTGGCAAACTTTAATTTGGAGGCAGAATTACCGAACTCTAATAGTGCGGACACCCGATTTCCTTTATTTAGAATGGATACTGAAATGCTCGGACCTACGGTCCTTTGAAACTCATCCAGATCATGCTGGTGCTTGATTCTATTTAATTTCTGTTTATTATTTCATTATTTTATCTCATGTCTCATTGCCATCCCTACTAGAACCTCATTGAAAATTATCACAATAGAAGACAAATTCCTTAACTTGGCAGGTAGATTAACTCCCATTGAATCCACCATCACTTCAACCATCCCTAACTATCTAACGTGCATCCCGCTTCCTTCCAAAATTGTTTCACGACTCAAAAAAATCATAATTAAATTTCTTTTGGGTAATTGGAATGTAAAATCTAGACCACGATTAGTCAAGTGGAACTCAATTAGCAAATCTAAATCGCTTGGTGTTTGTGGTATCATCAATAGTAAGAATCACTCTCACTTCCTGGTTAACAAGATGATTGCATATTTATGTGAAAAAAGAATGCTATCCGGTGAGAGCATATACTACCTGAATCACAACCCTTGGCACAATACTCAACAAAGCTAAAATCTTTCCTCTTTGGAAATATCTTTACAAAGCTATTTACATATTAATCCAACACACTTTTGACACACTCAATTTTGGTCTGATCCTTGGGCTAGATGATGCTTCCCTCATCAACACGAAGCCATCAATTTCTATTCCCAATGCCATCAAATACATCACTACACATAAGGACATTTTGCTTCTTAAACATAATAGGGACAACTCATTGAAACAATGCCTCCTTTCTCAATATTTCGGCCCACACGATATTTCCTTCATCAAACAATTCGTATCGTCAAATCATTATGACGTAGAAATTAGTTGGATATGAGGGAACTGCTAATTTGTTAATGAAGCATATCGTTATTTCACGCACCCAAGTACTATGATACTTTTTCAGTAAAAGAATCTAGAAAATAATTTGCTTGACCAAAATCCTCATTTATTTGATTGATTCGACTGCGAACTTCTTTTTGGAACTTCATGGCACTCTAAAGGTTTCCTTGGGCCACATCGTTTCTTATTGTGGTATAAAGATTCGGAAGATCACACACATTTGTTCTTCTTGAGCTCATACACCAACACAACCGGGTTCACTTTTTCTTAATCGATGTTGCAAGAGCAGACCTAACCCTTATGACTCACAACATACTTTTTGGTGGAATGATTCGTAATAATAACAATAAAACACTCAATCTATGGTAGCAATAATTCTCGATATCCTATTTAGATAGCTTTGGACACATCTCTGATTTATATTAATTTGTTTTAGTTAATGCAGGACCAACTTTCAATGATGAAAGTGGGCTGATTGGATTTCTTCACGTGGAAGGCAATGAACACAAAGTGGGTCTTATGTAGCCTTTCCCCCGACTGGGTACTGCACGACCAACGTCATGATGTGCTTGACGGCGTCATCGTTTACCATGAAATCTCCGACAATACCAAGCTCCGGGCATTCGGCCCAATTGGAGAGTCCTTCAAGCATCGCCCACGTGGCTCCGCTCCTCCTCCCGATGATGACAAAGTCGAATGCGGAGGCAGTCGCCTGAATGTTGTCGAACAACTCTTCCCCGTTCCTGATGCGTTCTTCTCTGCCAATCAAGTCGCTGTTTGTTGCACCCGCTGCCTTGAACTCTTGCACCACTTGTTCGTCCATCTTCGCCGCGTAGTCGGCATCGTCTGGGCCGTATGTGTCGGCTTCGACGAGCGGTAAGAAGCGGACCATGGTGATGGAAACCCGCCTGTTTGTCATGCCCATTCTCAGGGCAAGCGCTAGGGCTTCCCTGTCGTCGGCACCTCCGAGGAAGTAAACGACGATGGTCTGTATGAGCCCAGATCCCAGGGCATAGGTAATGTTCGTGACGTATCCTCGGTCGATGAAGATGGCCGTGGAGCATGGGCAGTACCGGATCACGTCCTGGTTGACGGCGCGGATAGCCTGGTTGTCGGATTCGACGACGCCTTCCACGGAGGCCCTGTGGAAGGGGAGTAGGACGAGGTTCGTCTTGTTATCGACTGCTGTCGCGCATATGTCTTCGTACATGCTGGCATACGGTGAGACACCTAGGAATTGGTTGACGGATACCACAGATAGTGCCCGCTGTGTGAAGGCCTCGAAGGCGTTGAAGATACGGTGGGTGCTGCCGGTTGAGTAAGACGCCGCTGTCCTGCTCTGGCGGGTGTAGGGGACGTAGACCGGTTCGATGCTCCCCATGAGTTCGATGAGGTGGAGTACGAAGACTGAGACCAGTGCGTCGTTGTCTTCGGGCGCGCCTCGCGTAGCGCGGCTGCCACGACTCCTGATGCTGCCGATGCGGGAAGCGAAGCTGCCACTGCCGGCGCGGCTAGGGAAGCTGTCAGTGGTCATGGCCGTGCCGGCGTTACTGGTGGCGCGGCGCCCTCCAGCGGGATCGACTCCCTCGGTACAGAGCACCTCCAGGAAGTTGATGACGGCCGCCGCGCTCTCCTCTTGGTGGAAGCACGCCAACAGCCGCAGGTTACCGCCGTCGTTGGATCCCTGGATGGACCTCCTCTTGTAGCCCTTGTACCTCTTGGACGGCCTGTACACTGTCTGGAGAAGCACAGCCGGGACGGCCGCCATCACTAGGATGTTGAACAACTCCAGCGTCCAGCTTTCTTCGTCGTCAATCTATATATTGTTTAACAACAGCAAAATCAAATGATTATAGAGTACTGAAACGTACGATCTTCTCTCAGCTGGCAGTTACTTGAATTTGATAATAATATTGACAGCTGCATCTAGAATGGTTTGTGCCATCAATCACGTACGTCCTCATCATTGTATACTGTAGTAGTACAGTACTTACCCCGACATCCGCCCATCTATAGACCACGGAGACCTCGGTGATTCCTTTGCTGCTCAGCACGATAGCCAGAGCCAAGGTGTTGTTCCACGGGATTCGGAAGAACACCACGGAAAGCATGAAGATGCAGGCGATCTTCACCACGGTAACAAGCCCTATCGTGAACTGCAAGTAGGGCCACACCCCAATCCCCGACAGCGTCCTCGCCATGTCAAGCTGCAGACCAAAGAGCGAAACGAAGACAGGGACGAGGATCATGGAGGTAAAGACGTCAAGCCTCTCAACGAACGGCGAGCCGAGCGTCGGTCCGCTTGGTAGCACGAGCCCGACGAAGAACGCCGCCGTGGGCATGGCCTGGCCTATGACTGAGCTCGCCAGCGCGATCCCGAACATGAGCACGAGGAACACGGTGAAGTGGGTGTCGTTAAACTGCTGCTTGTCACCGCTTGCGTCCCCAGACGTGGTCCGCCGCAGAACCAAGTAGGCAAGCGGCCTGGTGAGGCAGAACAGGAACGAATAGTAGATGGCGCAGCAGACGGCCTCACCCACCATCGTGTTGGAAGCGGCACTTTTGCTGAGGAAGTACGTGTTCTTCACTGACTTATACAGAGTATCGACGATCGTCTCCACAAGGCCGATCCGGACGGCCAGGCGACCGACCTTGGAGTTGAGGAGGTTCTTCTCGCTCAGCACGGCGAAGATCACGATCACGCTGGCCGGTGCGAACGTGACAGCGGTCGAGAACGGGACTGCGCTCATGCCTTCTCCGTACTTTTCCCTGTTCCCAAACCCATATAACGGCGTCCATCCTATCGCCGCAACCGCCGCCAGCGGGATCACGCATCCGGCGGTGCCGATAACCAGGGCGTTCTTACCTAAGGTGCGGAAGCTGCCTATGTCCGTCTTCAGGCCGATCATGAACTGGTACGTCACGTAGCCCACATAACCGATGACCTTCAACTGTACCGTCCTCCTGGGCGCGGAGAGCACGTTCTTGAATAGGTCCAACTTTCCCAAAGCCGTCGGCCCCAATAGTATCCCGGTCTGCATGCTTCAGACATTATTATCAACTTCATCAATCAGGTCACCGTTGATCTACGTACCAAACAAACACATGCATACCAAGATCTGGGAAACGATGACGGGTTGACCCAATGGCCGGAGGGCGTAGCGGAGGATGTAGGACGTGACCACGATCACGGAGATCTGGATCATCAGGAGTGTGGAGGCCCCATCGGTGGGGTGGTCGCCGAGCCATATGCCCAGCGAAGAGGTTGGGGGCTTGGAAAAGCATACCCTGCTTATCTCCGTCGTCAAGCCCATGGTTACAAAGGTACAAGGAGACCACGGATGGGAGATGGAGAATCAAGCAAGACATAGTCAGCTTCCCAAAATCCGTTCACGCCTTTGTGGACAGAGTACGTACAGCGGCGTCTTCCTGTTTCCTCTTCTTGGATGTACTTCAATTGCCTATCTTTAGTTGAAACGGGCGCTGGTTTGTTCGCCATTCCCTCTCCCTTGACTGTCACTGTGGCTGTTAAAGCACCTGATTTACATTCGAATTGAGCCGGAAAAAAATAATTCTCAATATAGTTGAAATTTAAAAGAGCACTTACATATATAACAAACTGAATTATACTTCAACGCAAACATCAGTTTTGTCCAATTTTTTTTTTAGAAAAAGAACTCCAAAAATCCATATACTCAAATATCATTGGTCACCACTTTCGAATAGTTGTTGCATTATGTAATGATTTACCACCATATGTCTAGCCCTATAATTACTCTGTTGGGTGGGTCTAACATAGCAGTATCTGGTTGAGGTTTGTCAAACTAAAAAAAGATGGTGTAGTCGACAATTCATATTCTTTTTTAGTTGAATCTGTACTTAAGTTTGCAACCACTATATAACATCCGGCCTAAAAATATGTCATGCATATATTTTTGGAGATGAAACTTAATTTGGTGGTCACATTCAGAAATAATTAAACAAAATATGATCAAAGTCTTCATCACCATTTAATTAGTAGAATAAGGAAAAACAAGTTGAAACATTATGAATTCCACGATGGGAAGTCGGTTGACTCTGATATCAAAATGTCGAACATGTATGAAAAGAAAAGTGTAATTAGAAATCAAATCTAGCGATTCGTTACGAGTGGGGAAGGATTACGCCATCCCTCATAAATCAGCATTGAACCGTTTCTAAACATTCATAGGAATGTGGCGTTTTCAAGTTAGGTTAAAACGAAACAAAACGACGAAAATGATAAAAAAAATTTCGTTATTTGGTGAACTTTGGGGTTGGGCATGTCCATGATTTTCCCGTCATAGTCCTAAAAGTCCTAATTTTAAGTATTTAAGAACCTAATTTGTGAGGACCTCCCACAACGAAGATCCTTCATAGGCAGTTAGGACCGATGTGTAGGAAGAATTAGAGGACGGTTATAAAAAGATATAAATCAGAAGTAATATTTCATCTCTCTATGAGTAGTTAAATGGAGCAATATAATTCACAAGGCCAAGCAAAGCAATCTCGGAAGTTGCAAGATACTGAATGAACACCAGGAGGACCTCTGGGAACCCATTGAAGGTCAGGAGACTCTTGTTGTTGATGCGGCTATGAAAGGTGAAAAAACTGCGATAGCTATGGCTCTGCTTGATGTAACAGGTAGATGGAAGGGGGTGTTGTTGTGAACATTCAAACCCATTCTGTCACTGAAGCCGAAATAAGAGCTATCGAATATGCACTAAAGATTCACTCGAACTATCATTCACAACCAATCACCATTCTCACTGATAGCTACAAAGCTATCAAAGCGATTGAAGGATTAGCATATGAGAACCCAGCGTTCCATCCATGGCTCATCTCTGTCAACAATATGCTCGATGGAATGCCTGACACAAGCATTATCAAGGTTCCAAGACAAAAAACCCATATAGCCGATGCTTTGGCTAAGCATCACCTCCAAAACCAAAAGGAGATCTGTACCTACACAACACCTCCACTCGACCCTGTGGGTCTCAGTATCCCATCTTATCTATGTAATGGTAGGAGTCCTACCAAGTTTACTTTCATAGCCGATACTGTAGCCAATTTTGAGTTCAAACCTGCAAGAGGAGGGCGGGATAAATAATAGAGCCTCCTAACCCCCCCCCCCCCAAAAAAAATGGAGCAATATAGATAAATCATGCGATGGTGAATAAGTAATTGAGTAAATAGATACATAATTATGAATGGTTAAGAACAATTAAAAGTAGTTAAGAGACAACCGTTAAAAGTAGCAATTCAGACACAACATGGTTATCATTGTGCAACCTAATGGTGCTCATGAGGTAGGTGATGTCAGAGGAATGATCTTTAAAACATGAGTCATGCAGGAAGTAAACATGAAGATAGTCACTCTTTGTCTTGAGGAGAGTTGAAAGAGGCTCAAAATATAGTGAATATGGAGGGGTGCTTATAGGATAGATTTTAGGGTTCGAGCTATGAATAGAAGTCTCTAGAAGAGGAGGTGGATCATGTTGTTGGATATAGGACTTTAGAGGAGGGGCTGAATAGAGCTTCAAAACTTACACAAGAATAGTTAGACCTTCAAATTATATCAATTTAAACCAAATATTAAAAGTGAATTTGAAGTCCTATCTAAACAATCATAGAAAGGTTGAGAGAGATTTTAACAAACACTTGGATAAGGTGTTTAGAGTGGTTCCAATCTCCAAACTAGGAGACCGTCAGTCCATCACCTAGAGAGGTCAACCTCTAGGACTTTGCAACCCATGTATGCTTATATTCCTCTATAGACATACAAGAAGACCACCTTACATCAAAGGGCTTACTTATCCAAGAGACAATCTTCTATCTCCAAACAGGTCTTACCCACTCTTGCAAGCAGCTTGATTCCTTCTCCTAGGTCATATCCTCCTTGCAACAAGTCTCCAGCCTTGAGGATTTACCCACCAAGCTCCTTGGATCTTTTTCCTTGTCCTTCTCCTTCACTTGGAGAAGGTGTTCACACCTTCTTCAGCCTTGAAGAAGAAGAACAACTCATCCTTCACTCAGAGAAGATCACTCCAACCTTTACTCTTTGAGAAAGGGGATTAAGAAGAGGAAATACGGAGAGCTTTATAAGGTAACAATGAGTTAGCTCTCTTACAACATGCTTAACTCATTCATAATCATAAAATGCTTTCTAAATGCGAGAAAGAAATGGGCTCAAAGGGTCTTAGCACACTCAACTATAGCAAGGACCAAGGATAACATGAATGAGAAATCTTGGAATGAACTCCAAGAGGTCCTATTTATAGTTGGGGGTGTTCCTTTGAGTGTAGGATCACTTAAGAATGAAAAATAGCCATTTTACAACTTGCAACGGTTCTATTTTTATTTGTAACAACTCTCCAACGTCTGGAATCACTTTTTTCTACATTTTCTATACAGTGTATTCGATCGAGTTTCAATAAAGGTAACTCAACCAATCCACTATCTGACAAAGCCAATTTTCAAACTATTGGCTGAGTTTGTCCTGGAGTAACTTGACCGATCAACTAAAATCAACTTTGGTCAGAAAGTTGGTCAGTTGACTTCTTTGAGTGTACAACTCGACCGATCCAATCATTTCCAAAAATCCATCACTTGATTGATCATGATTCAAACTCGACCGATTAAGTTTCTTTGACAATTTTCCAAAGTAATTGATCAAATGATGGAATTAAGTGTCTCTGATTTTTTCTCATCTTAGTTGCAAGTCATATCATAAATATATTTACAAAAATATTCTAAGGTAGTTTGGAGTGTTTTCTCTAAAAGCACATTTGCATTGCTCTCCGAGCACAACCAAAAACGTGTAACCACAAGATAAACAACAACCACATACCACACATCAAATAGAGATGAGAGCGAAGCAAGCAACGAATGTCATAATAAAAAAATAGAAGACATACCAATATCCAACATGATAGAACATACATAAAGTTATGATATAGAAGATTAGGATTACAACAAAAAATCATTTCTCAAAGCAATTACAAGCCAAAAATGATGAAAACAACATGATGATAGAAATAGTACAACTCAAATAATGTGCTCATATGTTTTTGTACAAAAAGATCTAGAAAGATATATATGATCAACATATAAGAGCTAAAAACTAAAACATCTAAACGTCTAGGCTATCTATGTCAACAACATCATCATAAACGTCATCATCATCATCAGCTTCAGGCTCATAGTCATCATCTCTATATGAAGGTGCAGTAGAGGCAATAATAACACCTTCATCACCAGAGCCACTAGCAAAGCCATCATCATCAAAAGCATCCTCATGGCCATCATCCTCAGATGCTTCCTCTTCATCAGCAATAGCTTCCTCATCAATGTGGTTGGGCATCTCCTCATCAGAAGAAGGACCGAAACCACAACCATGCCACATGTCATTCTACTCGCACCAAGTCATGCCAAGATCATGGAGTTCCTTCGCCTAAAAGAAAGTGGAAGCAGAAGTGCCAAGGCCTACAAGAAGGGTAGCTATGGGGTCAGCAGGTAGAGGTAGCACTTCAGGGGTAGGTGCAGGGGTAGGTCCATTAGTAGTAGAGAGTGTAGTAGTGGGAGCAACAAGTGGATGAGCCGGGTAGAAGAGATTATATGCATACGAAGCATAATCACCACCTGGGTAGGGCTGGTGGGTAGGGTAAGGATGGACACATGATAGGTTCATGGTTGACATGGTCTAGCAAATACCTGACGTAGGTGCTCCTGAACCTGTAGGTTGTACGCCTGGTGATGCACCATGTAACCCATGAGAGATTCATTGGATACATGAAATGGGTGTCGGACCCTTTTTGATGGAGTTTTGCAACGCCACTAAAAATCCTAGAGATGATGAATCCTGATGCGATGATTTTGAGTCGCATTTATAGACCTATTTCATATGTGTTTTGTGCTCTAATTACTCATTTTTATGGATAATATTGCATAATTCACTTAATTTGGTCTTTGCCATCATATTATATAAAATCCCCTTTGTTTTACTATTGTGAGCATCATTTATCATCTTATTATAAATTGTGTGGATTTACTTGGTCTTGTTGTGAAATTTCAGGAAAAACAAGTATCTGCTTCCGTCGATACCATCGACGGAAGTCGATACCATCGACCAAGCCACAAGTTGTCAGCCGAGAAGAGCAATACAGAGTCGATACCATCGACACCTAAGTCGATGGCATCGAGATCACTTCAGGTTGCTGGCGAGGATGCAGTCGATACCATCGACGAAAGTCGATGCCATCGACACAAGGAGAGCTACAGCGTCGCTAGAAGACAAAACCGACGCTACAGGAGTCGATACCATCGACGCCCAAGTCGATGGTATCGAGATCACGACAGGCGCTCAGAATAAAAGAAAGGAAAGCTTCCGCTAATCCGCTGCGTCGATACCATCGACCCGCGTCGATGGTATCAACGCCGGCAGATATGCGTTGGATCTGTTTTGATCTCGATCGGATGGCTGTTGTTATTTGACGACCTAATTAGGGGCTTATACCTAATGACGGCCACCCAGACGAAAGAGGATCTCATTTTTGGATTGCACGAGTGCTGAGGAGGAGAAAAAGGAGAACGGAGGCCGAGAAGCTCATCCCGAGTGATTCGGACGCTGCCGAAGATGATTTCCACCACCGACAGGCGGGGAAGCTCGTGTTCTACGCCAAGGATCCACCGGTTCTTCTCCGTTCAGGGGTTTTCCCATTTATTTCCCGTTTTTCTTATGAATTCCCCAATTTCTACCATGTATTCGTGTGAGATGAACATGAGAGGCTAAAACCCTCAATCTTTAGGACCGGGAGTAGCCCGGGAATGCATTGTATGACTTTTTTATATCAATAATTCATATTTTTCTCTCAAATCCGTGGTATAGATTCGTTTTCTCCATTTCTATTGTTATGCTTGATCACCATAATAATAACTTAATACCCTTAATCACTTCGACAGAAGGATTAACGGTTGAAAAGAGATGAAATCTACATTAATTAATAAAACCCTTGATAAAGGAGTTGTAAAATTAATGGTGGGAACTGAGAGACCGTTTTTAATGCGCTTAGTTTAGGGGAATGATTACTACGACGGTGGAATCAACCTAAACCTAAGTAGTGAATTACACCACGACAGTGGGTAATTCTGTATTCAGGCCACTACCCGGATAGAGAGAGAAGTGTGAGGAATTATATGAAACCTAATACAATGTTGACCCACGGTGAAACCGCCATCCTAAAGATATCCCTTTGAATTGATTAAATTAACCTTTAATCGATTGTTTTCTTTGTTTGATTTTTATTTTCTTTTAATTTCAACAACAAAACCCTACTTTGTTAATCGGTCTAGCTGATTGCGATTAGTTAGTAGAAGTCTCCAATAATTCACGTATCCCTGAGTTCGACTCGGGCCTCACAAGGCCTATATTACTCGACGCGTATACTTGCGTTTAAGTGCGTAGTAAAATACACGTCAAGTTTTTGGCGCCGTTGCCGGGGATACGGCGAATTATTGGCACTTTGAGTGCTAAGAGCGGCCACTCTAGGCCACATTTTTTTTATTATTTTGAAACAATTTTAAATATTCTTAAATTTCTCTATAATTGTGTTTACTCGTTCAAAGCATAGTACTGAACCCCGATCTTCTTATTTCAGGTACTTTGCATGGTGCATACACGTAGCACAGACTACGCGAATCACACACCTGAGGTTCCATCTCCGGGACCAGAGGACGAGGACTACTACGAGCAAGATCACCAAAGCGACATAGATTCTGAATCTGAGCAAGAGCAAGTAGAAGAAATGGCCGAACCACAGACGATATGGGAGAAGATCAAAGCGTCTTCTTCATCAGCTTCAAAGGGGCCTATAAAGAAACAGGGGCTCAACATTCCAACCTACAAGATCGATCCGGCTCTGATTAATTTGGTCAAATCCAACGCATTTCACGGGATGAAGAATGAGGATCCAGTGGCACACATTAGCCAGTTCGTGGGGAACTGTGATATGGTGAAGATAGATCGATTTCTACAGGATGTTCTGTACCTCAAGTTATTCCCAAGTTCTCTGGCAGGAATAGCGAGAGAGTGGCTACATAACCTCGACGATGAGTTTGTTGAATCATGGGATCATATGGTAGAGGTTTTCTTCGAGAGGTTTTTCCCTCCTGAGAAGACCAATGACATGATTAGGAAGATTCACAATTTCACCCAACAGGCGGGTGAAACATATTCTGAGACTTGGGAGCGATTCCAGGTCATGTTGAGGAGATGTCCACATCATGGATTGGACAAGGAGACACAAGTGAAAATCTTCTATTTTGCTCTCTCCGAGCATGATAGAAGTAATCTTGATTCAGCCGGATCTGGATTTTTTCTGAATAATACAGATATCAGATGTTGGGAGATACTGAAAAACATGGCTAGGAAACAGTCATGGGGTGATAGAGGGGCTGTGGAACATGTCAAGGCTGCTGGTGAATCCAGAATAGTGAGGGAGCTGAATGATAAGTTAGATCTTCTAGCCAAGAAGGTGCTAACTAAAGAGGATGCATCTGATGATGGGGAGGCCCAAGTGAAATTCATGCAACAACAGGGCTATAGAAACAATGACTATGCATGGAGGAAAGATAAAAAGTTTTCATGGAAGGATTTGAACAATTTTCTACAGGATCCGGATGCCAAGCCACAGCAGAAAGCCGAGGACAAGAACACTGAATTACTAACTCAAATGGTCCAACAAAACCAAGAGATGATGGCCATGTTTGGAAAACAATTGCAATCTCAAGGTGATATTCTAACCAAGTTTGGGCAGACGCTGCAAAGCCATGGAGCACAAATGCGGGCATTGGAAACCACCGTGGCACAGATTTCGAGTGAAGTGGCGGCCATCAAGCACGCCAATCAACAGAAACCAGCTGAGAATGCAAATGTGGCTCAGGCACACCAACAAGTCAAGTACATATCTGTGGTAAGCACTAAGGAGGAATCTCAGGTGCAAGAAGTTGTAGAAGAAAGAAAAATGACTTTCAATGTGCATGCAAAACCGGCGATACCATATCCACGCACGTACTATGGATTGCCGGGCGGAAACCCTTTCTTCAGAAAATCACAAAGAGTTGTGAATATTGTATCTCCACCTAGGCAGGAAGAACAAGTGCAAGTTGTTTGTGCACATGTGGAGACATCTAAGGCGAGAGAGGAACCACAACAAGTTGCTACTATTGAGGATGTCTCGCCAAAGCCCATGTCGGAGAGAGTGATTGAAGCAAGCTTAGGGGAGGTACCCCCGAAAAGCGCGTATGTGCCACCTCACAGGCGTGCTGATGCAGCTGATGTTTCAGATCCGGTAAATTCTAAGTCAAAGAAAGAGCATCGTCATTTTAAGAAATTCCTGGAGATATTCCGAAAACTCCACATCAATATTCCATTAGTGGAGATGATCGAAAAAGTACCCGCCTATGGGAGGTTCATCAAGGAAATCATCAATAAGAAGAGGCAGATAAAAGACGATGAAATTTATTGGATGAATGAGACAGTGAGCTCTATGATTCACGGGAGTTCACCAAAGAAGAGAAAGGACCCAGGAGGTTTTTACATACCGTGCTCAATAGGTGGTCAAAATTTTCCTAAAGCGCAATGTGATTCTGGCGCTAGCATAAATCTCATGCCTTTGGCGACATTTCAAAAGCTGGGGTTAAAAGAGATAAAGAAGTTGGCCGCAACAATTGAATTGGCAGATGGGTCTATCGTGAGACCATATGGAGTGTGTGAGGATGTGCTCGTCAAAGTGGATAGATTCATATTCCCGGTGGATTTTGTAGTTATTGATATGCCACCGCTCTAAGGCTGTGAAATTCTTCTAGGAAGACCGTTTCAAGCAACAGAAGATGTTGTTACTGCTTTAGGGAGAGGTACTCTGTCTTTGGGCATTGGAGGAGATCGTGTTGAATTCAAATTACCGAATGATCCTCTAAGTGCAGTTCCCAAGGTGAAAAGATGATTATTGTCACACCGTCTAGCCTAAGACGTTAAATAAGGGCGCTTGTTGGGAGGCAACCCAACCATCGGTACATTAGGATAGTTTAATTTTAGTCATAGATTGCTTTTATTTCATTTAAATTTTAGTTTAAAAATGTTACCTTGATCCGTTTGTTGAATGTGCAGGCACAGGCAGGGTCGATACCATCGACACACTCATTGATGGTATCGACATGGGTTCAGGTTGACACCAGCAAAAATCGCACTGCATCGATACTATCGACACCCCCGTCGATGGTATCGACATGGTCACAGACAGCTCGCAATAAAAGTGGCGATGGTATCGACACCCCAGTCGATACCATCGAGATCTCTGGAGATATTCAGACGAATTTTGCTCAGTCAACTCGATACCATCGACGGCCTCGTCGATGGTATCGACATCATCACAAGTTGAATGCAACACAACGGCGGTGTCGCAATAAAAGCAAGTCGATACCATCGACATCCGTCGATGGTATCGACGGACATGTCACCGATCCGCACACAGACATCGACGACGATCGCAAGATCCATGTCAGCGATCCGGGTGCTGCGTCGATACCATCGACTTCCGTCGATGGTATCGACTCGTCAGCAATCCGGGTTTCTCGATCCAGCAAATGTCAGCCGTCGATACTCACGAGGGAGGCAGATACCCGCGAGATGTGTCGATACCATCGACCCGCGTCGATGGTATCGACGGTTCAACAGGGGCGCCGATCAAGCCTATTTAAGGGGACTTGCAACGTCATTTGACGTCACACCTTCAGAGCAAGTATCTTCCTTTGCTCCGAGCACTCCCCCGAGCCCTCCAAGACTGAAGAGAAGCGTCATCGAGCGGAGATCTTCATCGAGCGGAGAATTTCTTCTCCATCTTCACCGAGCTCTTTTCTTCTAATCCCATCTTCTCGCAACCATGGTGCACGTCGCCGGAGCGTCGTCCTCAAGCGCACACCCTATGGAGATCGAGGAGTTCGTTCCTCCCCCAACCGCTTCCATCCCTCGTCCACGCCTAATTCATGCCAACATGGAGGTGAGGAAGGTCTACGAGGAGATAATGAAGCGAAAGTTCGAGCCCACCCGGTATGTGGACCGGGGCATGATCCAGGAGTTGGGATTCGAGGCCAACTTGGCCTATGTGCTACATGGACAAGCACGCAACACCAGCAGAAGCCTACGCCCTGACGAGCTGCAGTACCATGCGGATGGGCAGCCGTTTTTCGGTGAATGGCCCACCTACAAGGAACTGGTGGCGGAGTTTATGGCGTCCCTCGACGTCTGCATCGTGCCCAACGACGTGGTGGCATCGGATCGTGAGTGGATCAGGGGCCGGGTGTCCTTCCGGCTGTTCAACAACAACTACAACATCACGCTGGTCCAGTTCAACAACATCTTTAACTGGAACCACTCCCAACATGATCACCGACGCCCAGATTCCCGCACCGATTACGAAAATTTTTTTGCCGAGCTAGTTACAGTGTCGGCGGGAAAGACTGTGAGCTACCATAATGCAGCGGTAGCGGATTTTGAGCACCCGTTCGTCCGGGTCTTGCATTGGATGTTGAGCTTGACATTCTTCGCTCGAAGTGATCTTGCTTTGAGCAAGTTTTAGGAGAGTGACTTGTTCTTCCTTTACGCACTCCTGAAGCGTCAACCATGCAACTGGGGGGCGTTCTGGCTACAGCGCGTCCTGGCGGTGAAGAGGAGCACAAGGAAGGCTCCAATCCATTTTGGTGGTCTTGTCACCAAGTTGGCGCTTTACTTGGGGCTGAACTTTCAGTCCATGACTCCGATCTCTACGAGGAGTAAGGTGAACGTGCAACACTTGCACCGTTCAAACCTCATTCTTCTCCGGGACGGGTTGGCGTACGCTCATTGCCACGTCAACCAAGCTTATCAGGAGAGCTCCCTACCGGACGACGTCTTCAACATAGAGGGCAAGCAGCACTTCCGGTGGCCAATCATAGCCATCGAGTCCTCCGAGGAAGAAGGCGGAGGTGACGAGCAAGAAGGCGAGGCTGCAGAGGAAGAGGAGGCTTTCACACCTCTTCGAGCACGTGTGGCACCACGGAAGCGTCCTAGGATGCATCCGGGTGCTTCTTCATCATCTCAGCCCCCGCCACCATCACCACAGCACGAGCAGCCAACCGAGGATCCCTATTCCATGCAGGGGATGTACACCATGCTGCAGGACATCCAGCAGACTCAGCAGCAGCACATGGTTATGTATACCGACATTCATGAGACTACGAGCCGGGTACTTGACAACCAACAGGCTATGTTCGAGAACGAGCGGCTCATCCTCGCCAACCAAGAGCAAATGCACAACCGGTTGTAGCGGATAGAGACGCAACAGGAGCCTTTCTTCGACCATTACTGGAGTCAAGACTACTTTGGAGGCTATCCACAGCCTCCGCCGAGGACCCAATATGATCCAAGCTTCTAGGGGGAGTACCCGTCTTGGGATCCTACGGCACCGCAATACCCACCACCGCCTCCGCAGGATTGATCAGGGTATCACTGTTCCACCCTTAAGTTGGTTTTTGACTATGAGGCCATAGTTGAATTCAAGCTTAGGGGGGTGGTTGGAACAGCTCTATCTTTTATCTTTTCTTTAGTTGTTTTTAGTTTTTTCTTTGTTATTTGTTCTTGCAATTTTAGTTTGTTTAGGATCCACATCTATCTAGTGTAATCGTGGATGTCTTAAAAATTGTCATCTCGCTGTTTTCATGGGAAATTTAAGGGAATTTAAAAATTTCTGTGTCTTTTGGATAGCTTAACGTGGTTGTCCTTGGGGAACTTGTCCTATTAAAATGATTGATTATGTCAACTTTGAAGCAATATGTCACACCCACACCCCCATTGACTCATGAAAAGTGGATAGTAACGGTTGTTTGAGCCTAACCTAATCAAATGGTAATGAGACCTTAATTGGATATAAGAGAAAGAACCCTTTGAACTACTACACATGTCAGTAAGGAGGGACACATGATATTTTTCTAAGGTTCAGTAACTTAATCTTGTGATCATTCCACTTCATATTTTTCCATAATCTACCAAAGAATTGGAAGTAAAGTACAGTTTTAATTCCTTCTTGCGTGCATAGCATGTAGATAGGATTTGCATTGTTATTTTCATACTTTTGCATAAAACGAAAAAAAATGTATAGTGATTCATGCACATTACCTTTAGGTGCATGTCATGTAGTTGCACTCATAACTTTCATGATTTTCACGCATAAGTACACCATGTACCTCAGGTTATCTTAAAAAGTGATCTAAATTGTTCCATACCCTCGAAATAGTACAAAGATTTCCAATCATGAAGAAAATAGCCTAACACATGTACCTCTAAGTAATTATGGATATGTGGGCTAAGAAAGAAAAAAAAATTTCTGAAAATCTGAAAAAATTGAGAAAAGAAAAAAGAAAAAAGAAAAAAAGAAGAGAGAATTTAGAAGGAAATGGAATAAGAGGGAGAAAGGAACATGATATCACTTGCATAACAAGGAAATTGAGTACATGATGTGGCTTAATTAGATTTCTATCTCTTTTTGAGGTGGAAGGTTAGTGCATGCATCATTCCACCCAATTATAGGCATTAGGGCATTTTTAATGTGCATTCACATCATTTAGGGCATTTTGTTTTATGCATTTTGAAACTGTGTAATACTTCCAAATTCTTCCATGAACCACCCATTCCATCCACCCGTTGCTCGGATTGGTAGGCCACCATGATTTTCTCCTCACTCATGTTTATCAGGAGAACTGCTTCCATGTAGATGGTAGTTAGGGCGAGCAACGTAGTGTAGGCGATCACAAGATGCACCAATGCTGAATCGGAAAATTTTATTATGTTAACTGCCTTATGTGATAGTGTTCATCGGTTTGAAGGATAATTTCTTTTATTGATGATTATTGTCGCCTGTAGGGTAATTACTGTTCTGTGATTAGGAAAGGCCGGTTTGAGAACGTTCAGTGGGAGTCATGTGGAATGTGGGGTGATGTGTTGATTTTTAGTTGACATCTGCAATCCTATTCTAAGGATTAGTTGCTCGAGGGCGAGCAATGTTTAAGCTTAGGGGAGTTTGATGCGATGATTTTGAGTCGCATTTATAGACCTATTTCATATGTGTTTTGTGCTCTAATGACTCATTTTTATGGATAATATTGCATAATTCACTTAATTTGGTCTTTGCCATCATATTATATCAAATCCCCTTTGTTTTACTATTGTGAGCATCATTTATCATCTTATTATAAATTGTGTGGATTTACTTGGTCTTGTTGTGAAATTTCAGGAAAAACAAGTATCTGCTTCCGTCGATACCATCGACGGAAGTCGATACCATCGACCAAGCCACAGGTTGTCAGCCGAGAAGAGCAATACAGAGTCGATACCATCGACACCTAAGTCGATGGCATCGAGATCACTTCAGGTTGCTTGCAAGGATGCATTCGATACCATCGACGAAAGTCGATGCCATCGACACAAGGAGAGCTACAACGTCGCTAGAAGACAAAACCGACGCTACAGGAGTCGATACCATCGACGCCCAAGTCGATGGTATCGAGATCACGACAGGCGCTCAGAATAAAAGAAAGGAAAGCTGCCGCTAATCCGCTGCGTCGATACCATCGACCCGCGTCGATGGTATCGACGCCGGCAGATATGCGTTGGATCTGTTTTGATCTCGATCGGACGGTTGTTGTTATTTGACGACCTAATTAGGGACTTATACCTAATGACGGCCGCCCAGACGAAAGAGGATCTCATTTTTGGATTGCACGAGTGCCGAGGAGGAGAAAAAGGAGAACGGAGGCCGAGAAGCTCATCCCGGGTGATTCGGACGCTGCCGAAGACGATTTCCACCACCGACAGGCGGGGAAGCTCGTGTTCTACGCCAAGGATTCACCGGTTCTTCTCCGTTCAGGGGTTTTCCCATTTATTTCCCGTTTTTCTTATGAATTCCCCAATTTCTACCATGTATTCGTGTGAGATGAACATGAGAGGCTAAAACCCTCAATCTTTAGGACCGGGAGTAGCCCGGGAATGCATTGTATGACTTTTTTATATCAATAATTCATATTTTTCTCTCAAATCCGTGGTATAGATTCGTTTTCTCCATTTCTATTGTTATGCTTGATCACCATAATAATAACTTAATACCCTTAATCACTTCGACAGAAGGATTAACGGTTGAAAAGAGACGAAATCTACATTAATTAATAAAACCCTTGATAAAGGAGTTGTAAAATTAATGGTGGGAACTGAGAGACCGTTTTTAATGCGCTTCGTTTAGGGGAATGATTACTACGACGGTGGAATCAACCTAAACCTAAGTAGTGAATTACACCACGACAGTGGGTAATTCTGTATTCAGGCCACTACCCGGATAGAGAGAGAAGTGTGAGGAATTATATGAAACCTAATACAATGTTGACCCGCGGTGAAACCGCCATCCTAAAGATATCCCTTTGAATTGATTAAATTAACCTTTAATCGATTGTTTTCTTTGTTTGATTTTTATTTTCTTTTAATTTCAACAACAAAACCCTACTTTGTTAATCGGTCTAGCTGATTGCGATTAGTTAGTAGAAGTCTCCAATAATTCACGTATCCCTGAGTTCGACTCGGGCCTCACAAGGCCTATATTACTCGACGCGTATACTTGCGTTTAAGCGCGTAGTAAAATACACGTCAAATCCCTAAGTTTAGCCTTGCTAGTACTATGGTAAGATCTCTACCCACGTATGCTAAGACACGCGGAAGTCTTATCGTAGTATAGTTAAGGGTCGAATCCTTGGGACAACGGTCTTGATGTAATCAAGATGGAAAACCTTTTAGTTGTTCTTAACTACTTAGCAGTTGATATTTAGATTGAAAGTTTGATTTGGTTTTAAGCTAAGTGCAAGGAAAGTAAAGCAAGGAGGTAGAAATTAAGGTTGTAGACAATGATTAAGAACCACTAGGATGTTGTCGGGTTTCACACCACTACACATGGATCATAAACATGCAACATAATAAAAAGACCTGCAAAGAGAAACTAATCAGCTAGTATCTTTGTAGACTTAGCTTCCTTTCGGATAACCAACTACGAGGAGTATGGAGTATTGCAATGCCAGCCATCCCCTAACGAATGGTCACTTACTTTGCATTACCCCTTCATGAAGTGTGTTCCTCGACCTTACCAAAGTTGCACTTCCATACGTCAACTGATTCCATTTCATAGTATGGAAGTGCAACGATGGGAGTGAGTTTACTCCACTCGTGAAAGCACTCCTAGATACCAAAACAGACATATGATGACTACATATATCTAGAACCAACATTCAATCGATATTCAGATCTAAGGGTATAAACGTAGACAATTCATACCAAGAGACAATAAGTAACACAAGTTGGTGATCAACCAACAAGCATTCATTAAACGATTGATGTTGAGCAGAAAAGGAGAGTATCTCTATTGCAAACGATTAAATTACATTGCATGAAATGAAAACATGGGTAGCGGGGCTACTCCCCGCACCCTAGTGAGAAGGACTACTCGCTCATCTCAAGAGCAAAAGAGGGGGTGAGAAGAGAAAGAAAGAACGACATCTCCATAGAGGAGGGAAGGTTGAACCCTTGGTGGAGAGAGCAACGATCTTCACACTTCGTGGTTGCTAGACGATGGATCTTCTCCTCCCACCTTCTTTGTTGATGAGAGAGAAGGTAGCTTGATGATGAGATGTGGACCTCAAACCGGCAGCCTTAGGGCGATGGATGAAGGATGGAATTGCTCTGGAACTGGAGGGGCAGCCTTTGGGCGTCTGAGATCTCCCCTCTTGGAGGACCCTTGGGGTCTTATTTATAGGCTTTGAGTGAAGTCCAAACGGTTTGGAGACCGTTTGGGCCTCAAGACCGTTTGGGGCCTCAAGACCGTTTGGACTGTGAGACCGTTTGGCTTCAAACGGTCTTGAGACCGTTTGTCTTCAAACGGTCTTGAGACCGTATGAACTCCATGCGGTCTCGGGACCGTTTGGCTTCATGCGGTCTTGAGACCGTTTGAACTTCATGCGGTCTCGGGACCGGTTGGCTTCATGCGGTCTGGGGAGCGTTTGAACTCCATGCGGTCTCGGGACCGTTTGGCTTCATGCGGTCTTGAGACCGTTTGAACTCCATGCGGTCTCGGGACCGGTTGGCTTCAAGCGGTCTTGAGACCGTTTGACTCCATGCGGTCTCGAGACCGGTTGGCTTCATGCGGTCTCGGGACCGGTTGGCTTCATGCGGTCTTGAGACCGTTTGACTCCATGCGGTCTCGGGACCGGTTGGCTTCATGCGGTCTCGGGACCGGTTGGCTTCATGCGGTCTTGAGACCGTTTGACTCCATGCGGTCTCGGGACCGGTTGGCTTCATGCGGTCTTGAGACCGTTTGACTCCATGCGGTCTCGGGACCGGTTGGCTTCATGCGGTCTTGAGACCGTTTGGCTTCATGCGGTCTTGAGGCTGGGTTATTCTTTTATGATTTTTTTGTGCTTTTTCTGCATATATAAAAGGAAAAAGTTAGACTGATGGTATATTAACAAAAAAGGGGTAAAATTAGGATTATGTATAGTTTAAACTTAAAAAGAGTATGGAAAACTAAGGAAAAAGACTAAGATAAACGACTAAAATAGGAGGTTATCACCCCCCTAACTTAGAGTCTAGCTTGTCCTCAAGTTAGATAGAGCTGAGACATGTAATGGCGAGGCGATTTTATTTAGGATTTCCATACTCTTGCTTCAATTCTTGACCTGAGTTCCCCTGGGGTCATATCAAGTCTTATTGCATGCCTTGATTCTTTCGGATTTCGAGAGTTGCTTGGATCTCAGGTTCTTTCCGTATCTCAAAGTTTGCATTGGGACCACCTTATTTTGTGCATGTTGTTGACTCTAATCATCTTTATACCTCTCTGAAAAACCTACTGGAAGCTAGAAAGGGTATGAGGGTTGACTATAGGCTTTGAAGTGTAGCTCCCCCTTCCAGTGGGGGAGGGGCTGTCTATGCTTTTTAGAATCTCACTACCGGGCACGACACATCTGCCTTTATGAGGGCAGCTAAATGTACCGGCCGGGCGAGTCCTTTATGAGCCTTTCATATACTTAGAAACTTTAGGGTTTCACTACCGGGCACGACACATCTGCCTTTGTGAGGGCAGCGGAATGTGCCGGCCGGGTGAGACCTTCGTCAGTTCTTCATATAGATCCTTATGCGTGGCACAACTCTCATAATTTTATTCGTCTCTCTAGCTTTTATTCAATAACTCACAGGCTTGGGTTTTGGGATATTTTGAGGATTTATTTTGGGCGGTCGAGCCTCTTTTATTTTGAAGATAGGAAAGCTGTTCTTAAAGTTTTTCAACGTGCACTTATTTGGTTTGTGGTCCACTTGCATAACTTTTTGATTTGGAAGTTGCCTGATCTCCCTCTCATCCTTGAGATCTTGGCTTATTTTTGCCTTGATTTTGACCTGTGGAGAGTCAGATGAAGAATTGAAGCAAAAATATGAAATCACTAGTGGGTGGAAATTGATAAATCGCCATTCGATGTCTAAGTGCTATTTACTTGTAGGGACTAACATGATTCTAGGTTTAGTTGAGGTGACTATTTTTGAAGGAGAAATTAAGTAAAAAGGATTTTAAGAATAAGGAATTGTATGGAAAGTGTTAGATAGAAAGAGGAGTGTAGAAATTGATACCTTGCCCTTGTCTAATGCACCCCCCTAACTTATCACGCACTCTGTCTGCAGAGTGGAAAAGTGATAGGGTGAGAAGTCATTAGGACAAGGGCCGCGGGTTAAGGTAAATCTTCATTTGCCCCCGGGGAACGAAGTAGATTGGATGCGAACTGTCCTCGTAAAGCGTGGTAGTCCACGTCAGTCATGTACTCTACTGGTCTTTGAAGAACAACGATGGTGTACATCCAGTAGAGGATGTGGAAGCCGCAATCGTTCGATTGTCTTATTTGCTGGGGGCATTTGTGGCAGAAGGCGGGGCGATGGAAATGTTCTTTGTCGTACGCCTTTGTATGCTGACTCAGAAGATCGATTAATTTCTCGGCGCACTCCTTTGCCACTACTTCTGTTGGCATCTTTGGCGTCACGACGTAGTGTCGCTGTCGAGCGTTGAACTGGCTGTCGGAACTGTTGTATATGGTGGTTGTTCCGTCTGGGAGGTTTGTTGCCAGGAGAATCCAATGCTCATGATATAGGATGGGTAACATGATGAACTTCGGCGTTGTGTGTTGGAGATATGAGATCAGCGCGTCGGTTGTGCCGATGTTCTTGAGCTTTAGGAGATCATCTTTCATATATGGAGACGCCATGTATGTGTTTGGGTTGGTTTGGCCAAGTAGAAACTGGTAGGCGGCCATGAGGCTGACAGAAAGGGATCCCTTATCCTGTAGAGTCTCTCGCAGTGAATCTGCCATTACGAGTATGTCTCGAGACATGAATACCAGGTCATCTTTGTCTTCGAAGAGTCGCGCCATAATGATACGCAATTCAAGATCGTTCAGACCCTTACAAGCATCGCGATCAAAATCAGGAAATGTTGGGTTGATGGTGTAAGCAGGATCGTTCTTGATTTTATCTTGCTCGGGCGACTTGATCTGCTCTGACTCTTTCAAAACTTGTCGGAAAGGTCGCCGTTGTCGTCACTGGATAGCTGAGAAAAGGTACCGAGGAACATCATCTGGTGACATAGTTGGGTCGTTGAAGAATTGTCTATCACAGATGAGTTCCATGGCATAGCGTCCTCGTAGGGAATGAAAATCTTCAGCTACCAGGTCGTTGAATGGGATTTCCTGGTTTAGCGGTTGGATGTGTCAGATGGTGCAGAAAGCACTGTCCCCAGATCCCTCGGTGGCTTGGACTGGAGGGTTTATGATTTTGAACCATGGTTGGTTCCAGTCTTGGCGAAGAGATGGGCGTGCAGCCCAGATTAATTTAAGCAGCTGGAAGGGTATACACCTGGCTTCTCCTGCTGCTTCTCCTACAAAATTTATTGTGCCGGCTGGTAGCTCGGTGCTACATAAGTTGTATACTTTGGCATCCCGAGCCTCGGTATCCACGATCATAAAAAGCCAGTGGTCCGAGACTTGGAAGGGCAGTGTAAGATAGCGTGCCCTTCTTGCCAAACCGACACGCAGCCGCTCAACCGATTTTTCACGTATGTCTTTGTATAAAAGGCCAAAAGACAAAGCGGGCGAAGCATTAAAAACCGGTTGTTGCCGCTTGTGACTTCTATATGTTTCTATACAATTGGCGAGGAGGACACGGAAGATCGCCATTGGCACCGTGGACCGAGGTCGTAGGATGCAACGGAAATCTTCGCGTGTCAACTTACGCCTAGTTTTGGTGTTATGATAGATTATGTCGTCCCCTGCTTTTGCATCGTCCACTATAGTGTTCAGTATAAAAATGTCCTGAGCATCTAAAGTAGAGATGACTGCCATATCTAGATCGTGCATTTTGTGCGGCAGAGGAGGTGGCGGGGGAAGCTCTTGTGGTGGAGGAGAAGCAGGTTGTTTGAAGGCCTCTACATGGCCCTCTAGAGTATCGTCCAAGTCGGAGGCAGAGTCAAGATCCTCGTCCGTGTCTAGACTTACTCGGTCTGCCTCGTCTTGGTAAGGGGGAGAAGGTGCTGAGAAGAGAGCAGAGGTTTTTGGCGGGCTGGCGCTGGTTCCTAATACGCATTGTTGTAACTCAGTGTAGGCCGCGTCCTTGGCAGCTTCCCCGATGGACCCCATAGCTGAATAGTCAAAGAATTGGTCCCCATATGACATGTTGACATTGTCGTTGTGCGGGGACTTGGGGTGGTGGTCACTGTCCTGATGACCTTTTTCAGACCCTTTTTGGGAGGGTCCTGCTGCATGCCCGGGGTCTTTTCCGTCATCATGCTTGTCGTCCGAAGATGTATCTTTGTTAGAGTCAGCAGATGATTTGGAGTCGTCGTCTTCTTCATCATCTTCATCTTTGTCATCCGCAGCTTCGTCTGTTTGCTTTTTGTTGGCAGACTTTTTATACCACCGATGAGTGGCTTGTAGCTCGTCGAAAGCCACTTGCAGATGCTCGTGTTTTTCGAGCAATGCATCGTGGGCTTCTTTGAGGTCTGTGAATCTGTCCTCGGCGGAGAGGAGACGTGCTATCAGTTATGTGACTTGGGCACGTAGCTGTTGGGTTTCATCGTTATTTGCGTCCTCTTGGTGATGATGTAGCTGCGTAAGTGTGTCATCGATGGTAGCCAAGCGCATGCTCAGGGCCTCTTGATGTTGCTCAAGCTTGTGGAGATTCTCTGGCAGAGGTTGAGTCTGTTTGGAGATCTCATCGACTTTTTGTGCTGTAGCTTCTTGCTGACGCGTTGCTCCAAGGACCAGGTCCGGCAGGTTGTTGGTGTGGCTGTTGATGTGCTCAACTTGCTTAGCCACTTCGTCCTGTCGTTGCTGGATGCCTTGGAGGAAGGTAGGCAAAGCTCGGTGTTGTTCGTTGATCTTGGTTACCTGTCGTGATAAATCCTGTACACAAGAAAAAATAGAATTTAGTATGTTAGAAGGACCGGTGAGGAGGTTTCAGACAGCATCGAATTGACGGCCGAATTCCTCACCGATGTTAGTAAAAGGGACCCCAGGAGCGGAAGGGTGAGATGACTGGGGTCTGTGTGGGACGGTGTTAGTGTCTTGTGGAAGAGACACTAATGATGCCCCGAGCTGTGTAGTGACTGTGGATGTAGTCACCAGCGGTGTCGGGGTGGTGGCGGATGTGAAAAGTGGTGGTATTGGAGGCGAAAGTGGTGGTAGTGATAATGATGGGGTGGAAACTGCTGAAGTGAATGGAAAAGTGGTGAAGTCGGGCATAGGGATGGAGAAAGGGAAGCCCGAAGTAAAGATGGGTAAAGAAGTGGATGTGAATGGTTGCGTGGATGTGGGGAGGAAGGGAGTGGTATATGTTGGAATGGTGGAAGGCGGAGTGGTGGTAGCAGTGGCAGCGGTTAGCTGCTCATGGATACTCTGGATAAAAGAGTCGATGGAGGATGTTGTTAAGACTTCTTCATGGAGCTGCTCGGCCTCCAGATTTGGTCGAGATGTTGGTGTCCCCGACAGCTGTTGGGCCCGCAGCTGCCTCCTGGAAGGTCGCTTGACAGGCATCTTAGTTGGTCGGGCCGTCGGGGCAGTGATGCTCATCTCCGTTTGTCCCGCTGTTGCTTTCCTTTCAAGTATTTTGACCGAAGCTAGCAGGTGAGTAAGCTCCTCGTCAGAGAAGAGGAGCTGTGTTGTGTCATAGTTTGCTAACTCCGGAAGCGGGAGGAGAGTCCTTGATGATTTGACCATAGGGCAGAATATATAATGTAATTTCCCATCCTTTTCCTTAATTATGAACGAGTTCTTCAGAGTTTGCTCGTTGGTAAGGATGTCGCCCTTCAGTTGCGTGCAGCGGGGTAAAGGTTTGTCCATCTTAAGATATTTGATGATAGATGTGACATGACCCCCCATGCAAATCTCTTTCCCCAGGATGGAGATTGAGAATTTCTGGATCAGATGACGGCCGATATTAACTGGTCGTTCGTTAAGAATAGACCAGAGAACAAAAAGATCAGAGATTATAACGTTCCCCCCTTCTGTCCTAGGGAAGAGTGCGCCAGCGAGGATTTTGTGTACAGTGCGCACAAAACCAGAGTGTATGTTCGATGCCTTGCACGTCTTTGCATCGTAAGTGGGGATCCCGGTTAAGGATTTCTAGAATGTATGTCTGTTGAATTCTGGATGATCGGTTCCCACTGTTTTAGCCTTTCGCAGCTGCTCCTGGTCGTCGATAAAGATGGAGTTCAACATATTCTCTGTTATGACGACCTTGCTGCCAAAAATTTGGGTGACAAGTCTTATGTCACCTCCATCACGTGACCTATCCATGATGTCAACAGGCTCCTTGGTCAGAAAGGAGAAAAATTCTGCGCTGGGTTCATGGTAAGATACTTTAGGTATTAGACACAACCTGGTGAGGTTGGCTTTGTCTAGCACGTTGAAGATACGATCATATATTCCCATCTTGATTAGTATGCTGGAGCAGACATACTTGGTAGGTTTTAGGGTTTTATCAGTGGAGATGGTTGTTTGGATGAAGAGGTTCTCTGGTGGTGGTATTGTGGTGGTGATCGGAATGAAGGTGGTGGTAGTGATGGGGATAGTTGTGGTAGTAGCAGGAATGGCGGTGGTAGCTGCAGGGATGATGGTGGTAGCAGCATAGATGGTGGTGGTAGGTTTTGCAAAGGGTTGATCCATAGAGGAAATAGGTCGAACTTGTTTTCTTGCCCGCTTCTTGGAGGGCTGCCCAGATGCAGTCTCCGGGACCTTGCGCTTCCCCTTTTTCTCTTTGGCAGATGACTCCTCTTCAGAGTTAGGATTGTACTCCGAATCTTCATCAGAAGAGGAGATGACAGTTTCCTCCTCAGGGGGCTCAGAGAAGATCCTCTCTAGGCAATCAAGTTCGCACAGGACATCCATCATCTTGACATTTGGGGGTGCCTTCCCAGTCCTGTTGAAGTCTGATCTTATCTTATGAAGCCTGGCTTGTCTTTCCAGCATTTCCTCTTTTGTCTAGATTTCAGGACCTTCAAATGTGATGGCTTTGCTTGGTGGTGATGCCATATCTGAAAAATAGAAATTTATGAGTTAGAGCAAAAAGTTTTTAGAAACAAATTAGATTTTATTTGTAGTTTATGTCTTTTTGTATTTTTGTGAAAGGTTAATGGGTGTGGGAGACCAAACGGTTTCAAGACCAAACGGTTTGAGGACTGTTTGGTCCCAAACGGTTTCAAGACTGTTTGGTTCCAAACGGTTTGAGGACCGTTTGGTCCCAAACGGTTTCAGGACCGTTTGGTCCCAAACGGTTTCAAGACCGTTTGGTTCCAAACGGTTTCAAGACCGTTTGGTTCCAAACGGTTTGAGGACCGTTCGGAAAATGAAAGGCCGCATGGATGCCGGTGCAGGTGAAGACGAAGGTGAACCGACGTGGAGGCGGAGAGTGTGCCGACGACGAAAATAGTGGTGAAACCAGTGATGTGACAAAAAACGGCAACGGTGAAGACGGCAATGATGATGGTGATGCATATAATGGTGAAGAAATCGTCGAAGACGATGGTGGTCCGAAGCGAAGGTGATGACTGTCGTGAGAATGATGGTGACGTGCGGATGGTCGTTAAAACCAGCGGCGGAGAAGGCGGCGATGGTGGAACAGATGGTGACGACGAAGGCGGAAAGGAAGATGAGTGGCGTGCGTAGAGGTCACCGGACTACCTTGCAGGTGGTTGGTGGACAGAAAAGCGATCGCGCGGGAGTAAAGGAAGCAGAAGCAAAAGAACAGTTCTTCGCACAAGTGCTCTAGAGAGTTTGGAAGTCAAAGAGGGGAAGACGAAGGAGAAGGGTTTATATTTATAGGGAACGGTTAGCGACCCTTTGTATTCCAAATGGTTTCAAGACCGTTTGGCTTCAAACGGTTTGAAGACCGCTTGGAGTCCAAACGGTTTGATGACCGTTTGTCTCCAAACGGTTTCAAGACCGTTTGGCTCCAAATGGTTTGAAGACCGTTTGGCTCCAAACGGTTTGAAGACCGTTTGGATCCAAGCGGTTTGGAGACCGTTTGGAATCCAAACGGTTTCAGGACCGTTTGGCTCCAAACGGTTTCAGAACCGTTTGGAGGGGCAAAGGTAGAAAAGATTTTATATTTTTATGTTGGTTTTTTAATTTGTAAATTTTTATGTTGTATGTTGATTTGATTATTTTTTTGATAGTTTTGGTTATGTAGATTTTTTTTTATTTTCATAAGATAAAACTAAGAAAAATAAAAGAGCAGAGCATAAAGGAAAAAGTAGAAATCTTGGGTTGCCTCCCAAGTAGCGCCTTGGTTTAACGTCGCTGGCTCGACAAAATTTTGCTCCAGCTATGCTGTTGTTATAGGATCATGGATCCCTATAGTTTGTCTTGATAATTTGTCTGCCGGAGTGTGGTATTTCTTTAATCTGTGACCATTAACGTTCCTTTCTCCTCCATTATCATCGAGAATAATGACAGCTCCTGTCGGGTATATGTGTTTGATTGTGAAAGGCCCCGACCATTTAGTACGCAGTTTTCCTGGAAACATTTTTAGTCTGGAATTGAATAGGAGGACTTTGTCTCCGACGATTATATCCTTTCTTTTTATGTGGCCATCGTGCCACATCTTGGTTTGTTCTTTGTAGATTCTTGCATTGTGGTAGGCTGTCATTCGTAATTCTTCTAGTTCTTGGAGTTGAAGTTGTCTGAATTCGCCAGCACCTTTGAGATCGAAGTTTAGTTGCTTAATGGCCCACCAGGCCTTATGCTCTAATTCAACTGGCAAATGGCAAGACTTCCCATACACTAATCGAAACGGTGTTGTTCCGATTGGTGTTTTGAAAGCTGTGCGGTAGGCCCATAGAGCGTCAGATAGTTTGGTGGACCAATCAGTACGGTGCCGATTGACAGTTTTTTCCAGGATAGCTTTAATTTTCCTATTGGAGACTTCAACCTGTCCACATGTCTGTGGATGGTACGGTGTAGAAACTTTATGGTTAACTCCATATTTTCTTAATAAGGCTTCAAAGCTTCATTCCAAGAAATGTGATCCACCGTCAGATATTATTGTTCTTGGAACGCCGAATCTGGGGAATATTATCTCTTTAAACATCTTGATTACCGGTTTTGAATCACAAGAAATGGTTGGTAGAGCTTCTACCCATTTCAAAACGTAATCCACAGCAACCAAGATGTACATGAATCCGTAAGATGGGGGGAAGGACCCATGTAATCTATTCCCCATACATCGAAGAGTTCGATTTCTTGCCATATATTCAATGGCATTTCATTTCTTTTGGTTATTCCACCGGATAGTTGGCACTTCATGTGCATCTTTTGCGATGGTCTGCCAGTAAAAACCAGATTGCAGGACTTTGAGGGCTGTCTTCTTAGAACTCATGTGGCCCCCAATGGGGCCTGAGTGACAGTGCTCAAGAACCGAGGTGATTTCCGTCTCTGGAATGCATCGACGAAAAAGTCCATCTGCGCATAAGCGGAATAGATAGGGCTCGTCCCAGAAATACTGCTTAGCATCATGAATGAACTTCTTTTTGTCGTGATAGGAAGCAGACAGATGAATGATTCCTGTTGCCAAATAATTAACAATGTCGGCATACCAGGGGAACCCATTATCGACTTTCATTAGTTGGTCGTCCGGGAGGGAGTCTCGAATAGGTACTTTGTCTTCATCCTCGACTTCAATATGGATGAGATGATCAGCGACGACGTTTTCCACTCTGCTTTTGTCTTTTAATTTCCGAATCGAATTCTTGAAGCATCAATACCCAGTGAATAAGTCTAGGTTTTGCATCTTGTTTCTGAATTAGATACCGTATAGCGGAGTGGTCAGTGTAGACAATGACCTTAGCTCCAATCAGGTATGAGCGGAATTTCTCGAACGCGTAGATGACAGCTAAGAATTCCTTTTCTGTAGTGGTGTAATTTTTCTGTGCTTCATCAAGCGTTTTGGATGCGTAGTATATAACATAGGGTTTCTTGTCGATTCTTTGCCCTAATACGGCCCCTTTGGCATAATCGCTCGCGTCACACATGATTTCAAAAGGTTGTGACCAATCTGGAGCTCTTAGTATGGGTGCGGAAATCAAGGCATTTTTCAGAGTTGTGAAACTTTGCAAACATTCTTGGTTAAAGTTAAATTCCGTGCCCTTGGTCAGCAGTTGTGTCATGGGTTTTGCTATTTTAGAGAAGTCTTTGATAAATCTTCTGTAAAACCCAGCATGACCTAAGAAAGCACGTACCCCTTTTACATCTTTTGGTGGCAACAATTTCGAAATAACGTCAACTTTTGCTTGATCCACCTCGATCCCTCTGTTGCTCACTCTGTGTCCCAGAACGATACCTTTGGTTACCATAAAATGGCATTTTTCCCAATTTAGGATGAGGTTTGTTTCCTCGCATCTTTGTAAAACTTGAACCAGGTTGAGCAGACAGTTGTCAAAAGAGTCTCCATAAACTGAGAAATCGTCCATGAATACCTCCATTATAGATTCTGTTAATCCTGCAAAGATAGCAGACATGCATCTTTGGAAAGTGGATGGTGCGTTACAAAGCCCGAATGGCATTCTTTTGAAAGCATATGTCCCAAAAGGACAGGTAAAAGTAGTTTTCTCTTGATCGTCCAGGTGGATAGGGATTTGGTAAAACCCGGAATAACCATCTAGGTAACAGAAGAACTTCTGATGAGCCAAGCGCTCGAGAACCTCATCTAGGAAGGGTAAGGGGAAATGATCTTTCCTTGTTGCTTTATTAAGTTTTCTGTAATCTATGCACATTCTCCATCCAGTTACCGTTCTAGTAGGTACCAGTTCATTCTTATCATTGAGAACAACAGTGGTCCCCCCTTTTTTTGGGACCACTTGGACGGGGCTTACCCATTGAGAATCTGAATTGGGTAGATGATACCTGCCTTCAGGAGTTTGAGAACCTCGATGCGAACTACCTCCTTGAGATTAGGGTTCAACTTCCTTTGATGTTCTCTCGATGGTTTGAATTCTTCCACCATAGGCAATCTGTGCATGCATAAGGCTGGGTTTACACCAGTTAAGTCAGTCATTTTATATCCGATAGCTTTCTTGTGTCTCTTTAGCTCATCAAGAAGTCTGTTTTCTTGGTCTTCTTCCAGAGTAGAGCTGATAATCACTGGACAAAGTTTCTCGCTGTCAAGGAAGACATGTTTGAGTCCTTCGGGTAAGGCCTTCAATTCAGGGGCCTTAGGTGGCTCAGTTGCTTCTATAACGGTGACAACCTTGAGTTCTTCAAAGGTGGCTGTTGGGGCTTCTTCAGCTTTTTCTAAATATTGAAGGCATTGTTGAACTAGTTCATTTGCCGAAAATTCTACTTCTGGGTTTGTCAAGGCACTTTCCAACTCATCGGAAGGTTCGGACATTTCTAACTGGGACATTTGATATATAACATCTAGGAGAAAAACTTCCTCTTGAATGCTTGGTCCTTTCATGCTGTTAAGGACTCTAAATTGGAAAGCTTCCTTCCCAAGTCTTAGTATAATCGTTCCTGCTTCTACATCGATGAGTGCTCGGGCGGTAGCTAGGAAAGGTCTTCCGAAGATTATCGGGTATCTTAGATCTTCTTGTATGTCCATAATAACGAAATCGCACGGGACATAAGAATTTGTTCCTATTCTGAGGGGTATATCTTCAATAATTCCAAGGGGAGCAGTTATGGTAGAATCGGCTAACTGAATTGTCATTGACGTAGGTAACAAATCAGTAAAGCCTAATCTTTTACACATAGAATAGGGCATGATGGATATACTTTCTCCTAGATCTGCTAATCCCTTTTTGCTAGAGCCATTTCCAATCGAACACTGAATACCGAAGGAACCTGGGTCCTTCTTTTTCTTTGGCATTTTGTTAAGCAGAATATTTGAAGTGGTCTGAGCTAGTTTCACTGTTTCATGCTTTTCTGTCATATATTTTCTCGACAGCAGGGTTTTTAGGTATTTGGCCCAAGCGGGCACTTCAGAAAGGGCATCTAGAAATGGGATATCGATATACAGTTTCTTCATAGCTTCTTTGAACTTCTGGAACCTAGTGTCCATTTTGGTCCCTTTCAGCCTGTCCGGATAAGGAATTCTGGATGGGACTTCTGGCATTGGTTCCTTTTCTTTTTCTTTCTCAGTAGAATTTTATGTTTCTTTGCTTGAGTTTCCTGTTGGGGAAAGAATGGCTACATCATCATCGTCATGGATGATTCTGGTGATATCAGGCAGGACACGACCAGACCGTGTGGTGACAGCATTCAGTTGCTCAGGTGTATTTTGGTCATGCCTTGGGTTTGCCTCTGGTTGCCCAGCGAAGGTACCTACTGGTGGTTTCAACTGAGCAGCAATCTGTGCTAATTGGGCCTCCACCGCCTTTTGTTGAGCTTGTTGATTCGCAAGCATGGTCTGCTGAGATTGAAGCATCTGCCTAATCAAAGATATTTCATCAGATGGTTGGGAAGGAGCACTCCTCTGTTGATATTGAGTGACTTGTTGCCCCTGGGGTTGCTGTGGAGGTGCTGTCAACTGCGGTTGTTGTGGCTGCTGCAACTGAGGTTGTTGTGGCTGCTGCAATTGAGGTTGTTGCAGCTGTGGGTGCAACCCTGGATGGGTATATTGGTAAGAAGGGTTCCTAAGATAGTTAGATCTTTGGAAACCATGTCTATAATTCCCTTGATTGAAGTTATTCTGAAATCCTGGTGGTTGTCTATTGAAAGATCCAACTTGTGTCTGTTGTTGTGGGTTGGCGGTCCCTGCAGGATTCCCGTATTGAAAACCAGGATGATTTCTTGGTTTATCTGGATTGTAATACACCTGGCCAGGTATTGAATGGATGGAGTTGACTTGCTCTGGCATTTGGTCCTCGGGATGCTCTATAATGGGCTCATATTGCGGCACGGGTGGTTGTAAATCCATCATGACATTGTACAACAGACCACATGATAATGTGGGATGATCAGATGCATGACAGGCTTCACAAGCTCCAGCTGCTGCTTTTACTTGTTGAACTTGAGAGCTTTTCTTCTTGTCATATTCCCCGAAAGAAGTTTCGAGGGCTTGTTGCTTGCTAGCAATAGTCTTCAGGGCCTCTGCAATGGCCTTGAGTTCCATAGATTCTTCAGCTTTGTAGACTTTAAGAACTCCCTTGGGTTGGTTAGATGACCTTCCCCAATTGGATTGGTTCTCGGCCCCTAGTGTAACTATATTCCAAGCATCTTCATAGTTCTTTCTCATAAAATTTCCTCTAGATGAGGAATCTAGAAATTGCTTGATATCATCACTTACTCCTCTGTAGAATGTTTCTATTAGTTGATTTTGAGATATGCCATGGTGAGGACACTTTCTCAGGAGTTCCTTGAATCTTTCCCAAGCTTCCGCAAGTGTTTCTCCAGGTAGTTGGGCGAAGTGATTAATCTGTCCCCTAATCTCATAGGTTAGTGAAGGTGGAAAGAATTTCCCAAGAAACTTTTCTTCTAAAGGAGTCCAGGTAGTGATGATGGGGTGTCTATCTAAAGCATTGTACCAGCTTAGCGCTCTTCCAGATAAGGTGAAGTGGAAAAGGTGTAACATTATTGCTTCCAGGGCGATTCCTGCTTGAGGTACAAGTCGGCAGAGTGACTTGAATCTCTTAAGGTGATTCATGCAATCGTCTCCGGGTGCTCCAGAGAAAGAGATGCCTTGCATGATCTAGATCCATTGCGTCCGGATTTCAAAGTTTGGTATGTTAATAATCGGTGGTCGGACTGGGTGATCATCTTCATAATTCTTCGGGACTGCGTAGTCCCGAAGTTGCTTGTTTCTTAGCGCAAGTTGAGCAGCATCATTCTCTGCTTGGATGCGGGCTTGTTCCTCAGCTCGAATCTCAGCTTGCACTTGAGCACGAGTGTCTGCAATAAGTTGTGCTCGTTGTGCTGCTATGGCGGCGTTAACTCTTTCTGCAACAAGACGTTGCTCTTCAGCCATCTGTCTGGCTCTTTGGCAGTTAAGTCTAATCCTTCGGTGGAAACTTCTTTCTACCTCAGAGTCGTACTCTGGTTCAGGGGAGAATCTGATGCTATGCAGGGGTTGCATACACATTTTCTACCTGAGTAGAAAGAAAATCACACGTTAAGATAATGGAAGGAAATGAAGAAATCAAGAAGATTTGGAGTAGTTATCAAGAAAAAGTGTAAAATCCTAATCAACCAAGAAGTTGTTAAGTAAAAGCTAAAACGTTCCGTTGTCCCCGGCAACGGCGCCAATTTTTGATGGAGTTTTGCAACGCCACTAAAAATCCTAGAGATGATGAATCCCTAAGTTTAGCCTTGCTAGTACTATGGTAAGATCTCCACCCACATATGCTAAGACACGCGGAATTCTTATCGTAGTATAGTTAAGGTTCGAATCCTAGGGACAACGGTCTTGATGTAATCAAGATGGAAAACCTTTTAGTCGTACTTAACTACTTAGCAGTTGATATTTAGATTGAAAGTTTGATTTGGTTTTAAGCTAAGTGCAAGGAAAGTAAAGCAAGGAGGTAGAAATTAAGGTTGTAGACAATGATTAAGAACCACTAGGATGTTGCCGGGTTTCACACCACTACACATGGATCATAAACATGCAACATAATAAAAAGACCTGCAAAGAGAAACTAATCAGCTAGTATCTTTGTAGACTTAGCTTCCTTTCGGATAACCAACTACGAGGAGTGTGGAGTATTGCAATGCCAGCCATCCCCTAACGAATGGTCACTTACTTTGCATTACCCCTTCATGAAGTGTGTTCCTCGACCTTACCAAAGTTGCACTTCCATACGTCAACTGATTCCATTTCATAGTATGGAAGTGCAACGATGGGAGTGAGTTTTCTCCACTCGTGAAAGCACTCCTAGATACCGAAACAGACATATGATGACTACATATATCTAGAACCAACATTCAATCGATATTCAGATCTTAGGGTATAAACGTAGACAATTCATACCAAGAGACAATAAGTAACACAAGTTGGTGATCAAGCAACAAGCATTCATTAAACGATTGATGTTGAGCAGAAAAGGAGAGTATCTCTATTGCAAACGATTAAATTACATTGCATGAAATGAAAACATGGGTAGCGGGGCTACTCCCCGCACCCTAGTGAGAAGGACTACTCGCTCATCTCAAGAGCAAAAGAGGGGGTGAGAAGAGAAAGAAAGAACGACATCTCCATGGAGGAGGGAAGGTTGAACCCTTGGTGGAGAGAGCAACGATCTTCACACTTCGTGGTTGCTAGACGATGGATCTTCTCCTCCCACCTTCTTTGTTGATGAGAGAGAAGGTAGCTTGATGATGAGATGTGGACCTCAAACCGGCAGCCTTAGGGCGATGGATGAAGGATGGAATTGCTCTGGAACTGGAGGGGCAGCCTTTGGGCGTCTGAGATCTCCCCTCTTGGAAGACCCTTGGGGTCTTATTTATAGGCTTTGAGTGAAGTCCAAACGGTTTGGAGACCGTTTGGGCCTCAAGACCGTTTGGGGCCTCAAGACCGTTTGGACTGTGAGACCGTTTGGCTTCAAACGGTCTTGAGACCGTTTGGCTTCAAACGGTCTTGAGACCGTATGAACTCCATGCGGTCTCGGGACCATTTGGCTTCATGCGGTCTTGAGACCGTTTGAACTTCATGCGGTCTCGGGACCGGTTGGCTTCATGCGGTCTGGGGACCGTTTGAACTCCATGCGGTCTCGGGACCGTTTGGCTTCATGCGGTCTTGAGACCGTTTGAACTCCATGCGGTCTCGGGACCGGTTGGCTTCATGCGGTCTTGAGACCGTTTGACTCCATGCGGTCTCGAGACCGGTTGGCTTCATGCGGTCTTGGGACCGGTTGGCTTCATGCGGTCTTGAGACCGTTTGACTCCATGCGGTCTCGGGACCGGTTGGCTTCATGCGGTCTCGGGACCGGTTGGCTTCATGCGGTCTTGAGACCGTTTGACTCCATGCGGTCTCGGGACCGGTTGGCTTCATGCGGTCTTGAGACCGTTTGACTCCATGCGGTCTCGGGACCGGTTGGCTTCATGCGGTCTTGAGACCGTTTGGCTCCATGCGGTCTTGAGGCTGGGTTATTCTTTTATGATTTTTTTGTGCTTTTTCTGCATATATAAAAGGAAAAAGTTAGTCTGATGGTGTATTAACAAAAAAGGGGTAAAATTAGGATTATGTATAGTTTAAACTTAAAAAGAGTATGGAAAACTAAGGAAAAAGACTAAGATAAATGACTAAAATAGGAGGTTATCAGTGCAGGGGTAGGTCCATTAGTAGTAGAGAGTGTAGTAGTGGGAGCAACAAGTGGATGAGCCGGGTAGAAGTGATTATATGCATACGAAGCATAATCACCACCTGGGTAGGGCTGGTGGGTAGGGTAAGGATGGACACATGATAGGTTCATGGTTGACATGGTCTAGCAAATATCCTGACGTAGGTGCTCCTGAACCTGTAGGTTGTATGCCTGGTGATGCACCATGTAACCCATGAGAGATTCATTGGATACATGAAATGAGGTGTAAGCAAGTTCGGGAGGGTGGTGGAGCTGGAGGTTCCTGGGTGGAGGTAGAGGCTCCACGTGTGGTGGAAGAATATGTAGGTAAAAATGTTAAATTAATAGTGGTCTCACTGATACAAACTCCTTTTCTAGAAGGTTTGTAATGAAAATCATGAAAAAGAGACTTCTCAATTGCAAAGGTGAAGATACCACAGGCCGAGGCTGGGTAGGGTAGGTGGGTGCCTCAGGTATTCTTCCTGGAGTCAAATCATGTCATATGGCAGAGAATCTATCTGACCCACTTGACTTCTATGTTCTTTAAAAGACAACACATAATTACTGTGGTATTCTCTACAATTTCATTTTGATTCTTCTTGGGGTGAATATTGTAATTGACTACCAGACCAAGTATGTAATTTTTAAGACCCAAAGAAGAGGATGTGATGGTGGATTTCTTCCTATAGGGTATTTGAGGCTTCTTTAAGAGCTTATGAATATTAGGGAGAGTAATACCATATTGCTTGTAGAAGGCCTCAGGGTCATGAAGGTCAAAATACTTAGGATAGTCTTTCCTATATGTGTCGGTTACCTCAGTACCATTGAAAAACATATTCAAGGTATCTTCTGAGATTGTGAATTTCTTCCTGACAATCATGAAAGTGATACTCACTTGAGTATTAGGAGGGGGTACAAGAGTGTCATAATTCCATGACAAATTTGCATATAATTCATGAACCGCCTTAGTGCTTGTAATGGAATTGTGGAAGCATCGACTTTCAACACTTAGGGCTGCAAGGTGATGGTCATAAAGCAACTCAGAAACCTCATCTACCACCTCTTGTTTATGCATACGAGGCTCAAATAAGGCACGAAAAGGGAAAGAGTTCCTAGGAAGGAGCTCCTTGTACCTATTTAGAGCTTCGTTGGAAACAAACAAAGTGTCATCGAAGGAAATGAGGCGAGAGTTGACAGAAGAGGATGGTGCTCCAGAAGGGGCAACCTTCTTTCTTCTATTAGAGTCCATGGAGGAGAAATGGAGATGATTGAGGGCCCAAATGCAAGAGAAACACCACCAAAGGCCGTATAACCACCTAGTGAAGATAGGAAAGAGAGCTAGGTAGGTCAAATGAGGGATGACTAGGGCTAGGAGAGGGAAGGTCAGGGCTAATGTTGATACCTTGAGAGAGCTAGATTGAGGATCAATCGATTTTTATCTAGTTGAGAGGGAGAAAAATCGGTCAAAACCTACTTATAAGTTGGTCCAACTCGGCTATCAGTCAAGTTCAGTGAGAATGAAACTCGACCGAATGACTTTTTACAAAAGCCCTTGACCACCAATTGGCCGAATTGGCAACTCGACTGACATAAGTTCTGTCCCAACTTTAGAAATTCAAATTTCTAGCCATTTAAGTGCTAATTAAATTTATTTTTCTAGTCCATTTTGCATTTTAAACATACTTAGGCACATATCACTCATCATTGGTACTATTTAGAAATAAAACCATTATTTGTGAAAAATACTCAAAGCAAGCGAAAAATAAGGCTTAAGAACATGACATTTTAGCACTTTAGCAAACAATGGTGATCAAGACATGAGAAAAGCATATAGGATAAATAACAAATAAATAGAAGGAATATCAAATTCATTAGAAGCAGTTATGAGAGGTTTCGATCTAATAAAATTAAATTTCTCTCTTTCTAGAGGTTTAGTAAAAATGTTTGCCAACCTCTATATGCTTGGCTCTACTATGCAATATAGGATTGTTAGATAAATTTATTACACTAGTATTGTCACAAAAGATAGTATAAGCATCAAAATAAATGGAATCTTGGAGATTTGCTTCATCCATAGAACTTGGGCACAACAACTCTCAGTTGCAATGTATTCAGCCTCATCGGTTCATAGAGCCATTGTGCTCTGTTTCTTAATAAACCAAGACACCAAGCATGGTCCTAGGAGGAAGAAAGTTCCACTTGTGCACTTTCTATCAATCAAACATCTTGCGTAATCAACATCACTATAAGTAGTAAGAGTAAAGTCCCTCAACTTAGGATACCATAGTAAAATATTTTAGGGTTTTAGCTAAGTACCTTAATGTCCTCTTAACAACTGTAAGACGTGATTTCTTAGGACTTGATTGGAAGCGAGCACACAAGCCAACACTTAACATTATGTCAAGTCTAAAGGCAGTTAAGTAAAGTAAATTTCCAATCATACCTCTATAGAGCTTCTCATCCACTTTCTCACCTTCTTCATCTCTATCAAGTTTGGTGGTGTTTGACATGGGGGTGTCCATGAACTTGGTGTTCTTCATCCTAAAGCACTTGAGTAGCTCACTTGTGTACTTGTCTTAGTTGATGAAGTTCCCATCTTTAGTTTGCTTGATTTGAAAGCTGAGGAAGAAAGTAAGCTCACCCATCATGCTCATCTCAAACTAACTCTACATAAGATCACTAAGCTCCTTGCAAATATCAAGATTAGTTATGCCAAAAATGTTATCAATAACCTAAATTTGAATGATAAGAAAATTGTTAGAAGTGTTGGTATGCATGCTCTGAGAGCCAATCATATGATGATTGGATTGGGATACATTAAGATTGATTTGATAAATATCAAAGGCAAGCTTCCAGTTTATTCTAGTTCAATGAGTTCTAAGATAAGGATAGAACAGAATGAATGTCTAGAGAATGACAGTACTCAATGACGTATGTCTTCAGGTTGAGGACCTGAACAATGAGACCATACAAATGCTAAGAGTTTGTACATTCTTGTTGTGTTCCTAGTCGGATGTCATTATGGAAGGTTGATAGACAACAATGACACAGTAAGAATAGAGTGTGTGTTGGTTGATGACAGAGTCTCATTATTCATGATATGGGATATCAAACCAAGCACATAGATATATGTTAGAGAACAGTGTATCAGACAGACCCACCGTGAGAGTGACACATGGAACCGTGACATGATAGTCATAGTCAGCTCTCATAGTGATGGTGGTGATTGTGATTCTTAGACTTGAAATCACTTCACTCATCACATGTCGTTGGGTACACTTTGACATCATCAAACGTAGTCATGAAATATAGATTGTTATAAAGGTGATGATTGGGTGACTTTGACACATGGGGTTTTGACTGTGAGTGATAGATATGGGATTTGTCCCTCATGAGGGAGTATTATGTCCATGGCCACTTGATAAGCGAGAAGGAGAAAGGCATGCACATGCACGTGTGAGTCAATATGTGATATTCATGGCACACATATCTCAGATAGTCTGCTTTGGATCAAGGAACATGAATGAACATTGAAAGGATGATAGTTCCATGCCTTGAGTTCATTTAGGATATCAGAGAAAGGAATTATACATTCACTGTAACACCAATCACATACTGTAGGATTGAAAGTAGGGTGGCACTAATGCGCGACTAGGCACCACTCTTTGCTTGTGATGTCATAAGTTGTTATGGACATTCACTGGTAACGTGAAATGGGACCTATAGGGTCACACACAAAGGATTTACCTGGAAGAGGAGTTTATCCATGAATGATGTTTGGATTTATTACTAAAGGTGTTTAGGTACTCAATCAAACATTCAATTAACATTTTGACTGAGAATCATCAAGTTCAAGTATTGAACTAACTGATTTGAGTGTCAGATTGATTGATAACTACATTAACTGTGTTCTCAACAATCTGGACCACCAACTGACCAGTTCACTGGGTGAACCGACCGACTTATGGTCAGTGAGACAACTGGTTCACTTGGTGAACCGATCGGTTTGACCGGACCAAACGAGTAAGGTTGAGATGTCTCGATTTGTGAGAAAAGTTTTTGGTTTCACTTATACAATTCAATTGGGACATGAATTGATCTTTGCATTAATTAAAAACGAACAAGGAAAGTAAATTGGAGGCAAGTCTGGGACGCGAACTGACCGGTTCACTAAGTGAACCAACTGGCTCACACTCCCAACTGACCGGTTTGTTTGTGAAATGACCGACTCAGTTTCCGCAGTGCAATCAATTCATGGAAATTATGGATCCTTCTACTCCCACGTTAGTCCCGCATTGCCCGGGGCTGAGAAACCTGATCCTGACCCCTCCTATCTATATAGGGGTACTAGGGGCTTCTCAGATAACACAAATTAGAGTATCAGTTGCTCTGTAAAGTTATTGTCCTCTCTAGTTGTGGTAACCGAGAGAGCCCAAGCAAGTTCTACCCATCCAAGGAGGAACAATGAGGGAAAGACAACGGCTAACATCAACTGGTTGTGGGAGAGTGTGTCAATGACTAGTACACTGACAAAAGGGGATGACTCCTTCTAGTGTCCTATAGGATAGGATGACTAGAGTTCCTGGTTGTCTGTGTGGACTATCTATAGAGGCGGGAGGTTTCTTCCGTTGAGGAGGACGACGGCCAACCGCAATCCAGGTCAGGACGAGGAGCTGCACAGATGTCGTTGAAGATAGGTGGGTGAAGACCGCACTTGTTGCAAGGCATTGTTACTGAGCAATCCTCAGGACCAGGTATGACTCTCTAAAGCCATCCTTCCTATTTCATAGTCATTGATGCGATCCATGGTTTTGGTTTTGTGGTGAGAGGTTTTTTTTTGTTTTCGCTGTCTTCTCCCTCACCTAAAACCCAATAGTGGTATTAGAGCCAGGTTAACGTACTATATTTTAGGATAAATTGATATGATCAATTTTTGGTTTTACCGTCTTTTACTTATTGCATACAATGAAGATATTTAAAGGACTGATCTAAATATCCGATTAATGCCACATGATGCCAAACTAATATATACATATACAATATGGTATATATATGCAAACGATACACGTCGCTCAAAACGGTTTTGATGGTGGATGTGTAGTGTGGTTATGGCCTATAAACTCCTATGTGTGTTCTTGGTTAGTTGTGGTTGTTTGCTCTCAGTCTGCACACTGAGACCTCTTCTTCTTTTCCTGATGTAACTTGAAATAACTTGAGCCTTCTCTTCTACCTTTGCTCCCCCCAAATGTAACTCGGGGTTTCCCAAAGAAATATGTAAAAGTAGAATAGTTTATTTCCTATTACGTTGAAGACTGGAGGGCGCCCAGACGAGCGGCTAGAGATGCGAGACGATCGACTAGAGGTGCCAACTGATTGGATGGTGGACTGAGACGACCGACTGATGGTGCAGTTGGAGGCCTGACGAGGGGTAGATGACCTGACGAACTGACCTTCTAGAGGAGCCGAATGATCAGTTGGAGACAACCAACTGACCAGCCAGGAGGCGAGCTAATCAGTCGTGTGATGAGCTTATCAAACCTGGAACGGCCTAACCATAAGATCTTCATCAATAATAGGTTGCATGTGATGTAGACCTAGATGACCATACTTCCTTGTGGCTCAAGGAATTACAATAGGATGGTGATAATCATCACTTTATCATTATTGCATGTTTTTGTTGTGGGATATATCAGGTATATGATATGTACTATATATGTGGTGATTGGATATATATATATGCATATATAAGCATATTAATACCTCTTAATAAAATATTAAGTCTTAGATGCCTTCCATTAGCGGAACACATGAAAATCTTGATTGACCAAGCGTAGGTTACACCAAAGCGTGGTGCGCAGTCTATCTCGTGGAAGTGTGATGGTAGACATGTAGGTTCTATCAAAGAAGGGTGCATGTTTATCGTGTCCACTTTTAGGTTAGACTTAACTGGTGATTTTTAGAGAGTCTAAGGTCCATAGGCATGGAGATGTTCATGGCAAAGAGTTGTGCATCTCATCTATTCAAAAGTTGCATATGATGCAATTGGTAAGTGTTACCTGCCTTAATAATTGATTATGGACGTTGGCATTGGTCGGGTAATAAATTCAATTGTTTTGGATCTTGGCTCACTAAAAGGTTGTACACTGCAATCTTCCTAATTGATGGTGAGGGCCATCAATTTGAACAAAATCGTGGGAGCGATAATTAATTAAAGGCCTAATTATATCGTCAAAAATTTCAAATCAATCAAATTAAGTCAAAAGAGTTTTGGACTAAAATTGCATATTTCCTTTCTGTAGAACAAATGGCTGTCAACAATAATCACTTTTCATTGTGATTGGTCCTTAAGAAGGACAAGCTGAATGGGACTAATTTCCACAACTGGTTTAGGACATTGAGAATTGTTCTCACTCAAGAGTGAAAGCTCTATGTCCTAGATACACTAGTGCCAGAGGAACTCACTCCCACCACACCAAAGGCAGAAAGGAATGCTTACAAGAAGCATACTAAAGATGCCATTGATGAGAAGTGCTTGATGTTGTGCTCAATGAACTATGAGTTGCAGAGACAACATGAGAACATGGATGTCATTGAGATGGTTCAACATCTCAAGAACATGTATCAAGACCAAGAACGAAAAGAGAGATATGATGTCTCTAGGGCACTGTTCAAGTGCGTCATGATAGAAGGAGATCCAGTTGGTCCTCACACACTCAAGATAGTTGGGTATGTGGAGAACCTAACAAGACTGGGATTCCCTCTAAGCCAAGAGTTGGCTATTGATGTGATACTACAATCATTGCCAGAATCTTACAGTCAGTTCATGATGAACTAGAACATGAACAACTTTGATAGACCACTGACAGAGTTGTTGGGCATGTTGAGGACATCAGAGGCACAAATGAAGAAAGACAAACCCAAATCTGTTATGTTCATCGGCAAAAGGAAGGTTAAATCTAAAGGCAAGGGCAAGGGAAATCTAAGAAGGGTTCTGATGCTATACAGTAGCCCAAGTCATCTTCAACTCTTAAGGCCAAAGGAGGGGTGGACAAGGGAGGCAAATGTCATGCACCATTGTCAAGATCCAAGACATTGGAGGATAAATTTCCCTCTCTATCTAGATGAATAAAAGAAGAAGAAGGAGGGGATGAAAATCTCCACCTCAGGTATCTTGAAATAAAATTGAAACACTTCTTTATCTGAGGTATATGATACCAAGATATGGATCTGACATATATGATATGTAGGATTTGAAAAGAAGTGATGGCCTTTATGAAAGGACCAAGAAGGAGCACTCATCATTGGAGCAAGTGTTGCTTCCATAGATAGTACTTTTCAGTTGATTTCACCCCAATGGGCATGTAATAGAGTTATGAAATGCTATTTCATTTTTTCCAATAAATAGGAACACTTTATTTCTGCATCTTGTAATGATAAGGATGTCTATCAATAAAGATGATGTTTCAATTTAAAGATATGATCTTTTGTGGCAATGCCCTATTTATCTTGTGGCACTTGGTATGCATAAGATAAAATGATACCTAAAAGTTATTGATGACTCAAACAATTAATTAGCATTATCATGAGAAATTCATTTCTATCTTCCATGTTGATGGATAGGCCAGACTATTTTGGTTGTAAACCATTAAGAGATATAAATGTCTTGGGCATGATGACAAGTCAATACTCACTAGATGTAGTGGGAGAATGACTATTCTATTAGGTATAATACATATTGATGTATATACATGCCTATTAGAATAAATATTAATACTTCAGATGGTGTTTAGTGAAATACCAATATGAATATCTTGAAGTGTTCAAGAATATCATAAATGAAGTACAAACTTGGTAAAAGTATTAATTCTTGGATGGGATCAATAAATGGGATACTTAAACCAAATGTTTGAGGACCTTGTGAGTAGTTATGATAGTGTATCATAGAGAACTCATGATTAAGGTGTAGTGGTGTAAATCAAAGAAGGTGTCATACTCTAAAGAGTTAGAGCATTATCATCAAATAACTGACCTTCTAGAATTCTTCTAAAAGAACATGCTTACACTAAATAAAGGAGATTAAGAATCACAAGTGTTGTGGATTCTCAAATTCCTTATGTAACAGATACACCTCATATATCTAGGTTATGAATTGGTCATGTGATGAGCCAATAATCTAGATGATGTTGAGGAACCAGATTTTGAGTTATGGCTTGAAGCCATTAGATCCAAAATGACTTCCATGTGAACCATAATGTATGACCTTAGTGGTAGAACTCATTGGGATAAAACCCATAAATGCAATTGGGTCCAAAGAGTTAAGACTGACATGGATGACATTTAGAGAAAGGATCATGCTTGATGTTGAAACTTAATGACTATGAGATTTGGCATATGGATATTAAAACCAGATTCCTAGTAGGAATAACATGAGGCTGTGTACGTGACACAACCTGAAGGGTTTTATAATTCCACTAATGCAAATGCATTCTATAAGTTATAAGATATTAATCAAAGCGATTGATTAAGTGCAAGAAACTCAAAACTGAAGTCTTTACTTTGATTATATAGTCAAAAGGTTTGACTGATATATCAAAACAAAGAAGGGATCTGTGATTACAAAGATTTAGTGGGAGCATATTCACATTCCACATGATGATGAGGAATAAAATGTTCTAAAATGGAAACTGGTGTGGAAATACCATCTTTAAAGGAAGAAATAGATATGTCCTATGTAATAGGAATAGAGATCTATAGAGATAGTTATTGGAAAGTCTCTTGACCTGATAGCATACATTGACAATCTGTACTGAAGGGTTCAATATGCATAGTTTCAGTGGGAGAAAACTTGTCCATGTTACATGGAGTTCGTATCTCAGATGCCAAGTGTCCCAAATTCTTACGAAGAATAGGAACACATAGATAGATATGGATCTATCATGTATGTAATCATCCCATTATCTTGTATGTATTGGACATGCCAAGAAAATATGGATTCATCATCTTGTGTGTATTGTACATGACAATATGATATGCTCATTCTATTAACTTGTGTGACGAGTGGATGTTTGTCTACTTCCAGGGAATGTCACTGGAATATCATGAAGAACTTGTTTGGTACTTATGAAGTACTAGTTCTATGGTAATGAAAGGAAGAGTTGGGTGTAAAGAGTTACACTGATGCAAGGTCTGAAAAGACAGAATTTGATCGCAAAATATAAAATATAAAAGTGAATATGAGTTGATAAATGGAACCGTTCCAATTTAAAAGCCATTTAATTCTAAAAGGGAATGTCGAGTATCCTTGTGTCATGAACATCAGAGGATACTATATGGATCTAGAAGTTCATAGATATGAACTTATAGAGATTCCAACCATTGATGACAAGTAGTAATACTGAGTCAAACAATGGAGCTAAGTGTTAGGCAAGGAATATCAGATCACATATTACGACAACTCCATCTCATACAATATGTCATACATTGAAGAGATGTGAAACATGCAATAGACCGACTAAAGCAAAGTGTTGCTAACTCTGTACGTTAGCATTGGAGCAGTAGAAACATGTGGGACATGTTTGGAGATCACTAAGAATATGATTCAAAAGTGATTGGTTCACATTGCAAGTGGGAGTCTGTTGGTATGTATTCCCTGAGAGCCAATCATATGACGATTGGATTGGGATACATCAAGATTGATTTGATAAATATCAAAGGCAAGCTTCCAATTTATTATGTTTCAATCAGTTATGAGATAATGATAGAATAGAATGAATGTCTAGAGAATGACAATACTCAATGACATATGTCTTTAGGTTGAGGACCTGAACAATGAGACCATACATATTCTAAGAGTTTGTACATTCTTATTGCGTCCCTAGTCAGATGTCATTGTAGAAGGTTGATAGCAAATAATGACACAGTAAGACTAGAGTGTGTGTTGGTTGATGATAGAGTCTCATTAGTCATGAGATGTGATATCAAACCAAGAACATAGATACATGTTAGAGAATAGTGTATCAGATAGACCCACCTTGAGAGTGACACATGGAACCATGACATGGTAGTCACAGTCAACTCTTACAATGATGGTGGTGATTGTGATTCTTAGACCTAAAATCACTGCACTCATCACATGTCATTGGGTACGCTTTGAGATCATCAAACGTAGTCCTGAAATATTGATTGTTATAAAGGTGATGATTGGGTGACTTTGACACATGGGGTTTTGACTGTGAGTGATAGATATGGGATTTGTCCCTCCCGAGGGAGTATGATGTCCATGGCCACTTTATAAGAGAAACAGAGAAAGGCATGTGCATGCACGTGTGAGTCAATATGTGGTATTGATGGCACGCATATCTCAGACAATCTACTTTGGATCAAGGAACATGAATGAATGTTGAAAGGATGACAGTTCCATGCATTCAGTTCATTTAGGATATCAGAGATAAAGGAATTATACATTCACTGGAACACCAATCACATACTATAGGATTGAAAGTTGTTCTCCAACTTTCCTTTTCACTTGGGTAGCACTGATGTGCGACTAGGAACCAGTCTTTGCTTGTGATGTCATAAGTTGTTATGGACATTCACTGCCAATGTGAAAAGGGACCTATAGGGTCATACACAAAGGATTTACCTAGAAGAGGAGTTTATCCATGAATGATGTTTGGATTGATTACTAAAGGTGTTTAGGTACTCAATCAAACATTCAATCAACATACTTGACTCAGAATCAGCAAGTTCAAGTATTGAACTGACTGGTTTGAGTGTCAGATTGATTGATAACTACATTGACTATGTTCTGCACAATCTAGACTACCAACCGACCGATTAACTGGGTGAACTGATCGTCTCATGGTTAGTGAGATGAACGGTTCACTTGGTGAACAGATTAGTTTGACTGGACCAAACAAGCAAGGCTGGGATGTCTTGATTTGTGAGAAAAGTTTTTGTTTCACTTGTACAATTCGATTGGGACAAGAATTGATCTTTGCATTAATTAGAAATGAACAATGAAAGTCAATTGGAGGCAAGTCTGGGATGCAAACCGACCGGTTCACTAAGTGAACTGACCGACTCACACTCCCAACCGATCGGTTGATTTGTGAAATGACTGGCTCGGCTTCCGCAGTGCAATCAGTTCATGGAAATTCCAGACCCTTCTACTCCGACTTTAGTCCCGCATTGCCCGGGGCTGAGAACCTTGACCCTGACCCCTCCTATATATAGGGGTATTGGGGGCTTCTCAGATAACACAACTCAGAACATAATTTGCTCTGTAAAGTTGTTGTCCTCTCTGGTTGTGGTAACCGAGAGAGCCCAACCAAGTTCTACCCGTCCAGGGAGGAACAATGAGGGAAAGACAACTGTAGGATAGCAACTGGTTGTGGGAGAGTGTGTCGGTGACTAGTACACCAAAAGAAGGGGACGACTCCTTCTAGTGTCCTATAGGAAAGGACAACTAGAGTTCCTGGTGGTCCGTGTGGACTATCTATGGAGGTGGGAGGTTTCTGTTGCTCAGGAGGATGATGGTCAACTGTAGTCCGGGTCAGGACCAGGTGCTGCACAAACACCATCGAAGATAGGTGGGTGAAGACTGCACTTGCTGTGAGGCATTGTTGTTGAGCAAGACTTAGGACCAGGTATGACTCCCTAAAGCCATCTTTCCTATTTCATAGTCGTTGATGCGATCCGTGGTCATGGTTTTTTGGTGAGAGAATTTTTTTGTTTCTGCTGCCTTCTCCCTCACCTAAAACCCAACAAGAAGTGTGTGTGAGAAACAAGGTAGAATCTATTTTTCCCATGATACAACCATGATCTAAAAAAAAGTTCTTTAGTTTCTCATACCAAGCTCAAGGTGTTTATTTGAGAACGTGGAGAGTTTTTTTGCAATAGATAAACATGGTTAGGCAAACTATCATGTTCAAATCTTGGAGGTTGTGCAACATACACTTCCTCCTCAATTGTACCAATCAAAAATGCACTTTTAACATCCATTTGATATAGAAGAAAATTCTTGTAACGAGCAAAAGCAAAAAACATCCTGATGGACTCAAGTCTAGCTACAGGTGCATATATTTTATCAAAATCTATACCTTCTTGTTGATTGTATCCTTGAGCCACTAACCTTGCTTTGTTCCTTACCATCTTGCTCTTTCATCTAGCTTGTTGTAGTAGACCCACTTGGTGCCGACGATCTTTCTATCACATGGTCTAATCACGAGAGTCCACACTTTGTTCTTCTCAAACTGCTCCAGTTCTTCCTGCATGGCTAGGATTCATTCGTCATCCTCATGAGCTTCTTTGACATTCTTTGGCTTGAGTTGTGAGATGAAGGTGTTATTGTATTGTTCTTTTTTATAGATAGCCCACGTCTTCACTCTTTCAAAGGAGTCACCTATGATTAGCTCTTTGGGATGATTCCTTGCAAAGCGGGGTTTGGATCCTTCTTTTCTTCATCTATCTCTTCTTCTTGAGTGGCCACCTCTTTTCCATTTTGGGTGATGTTGAGTTCTTTTAAGATAGGAATTACTTCATCAACAACATCATCATTAACAATAGCATTGGAAATAGAGGGGCTAGTCTCAATAAATTTGACATTAAAAGATTCTTCTACTTTAGATAGATCAACATTATACACTCAATAAGCCTTGATAGTAGTGTTATAGCCAAGAAAGAAAGCCTTATACGATTTCGGATCAAATTTGTCAAGAGAATCTTTTGTGTTGAAAAAATAAGGACACTTGAAAATGTGAAAATATTCGATAGAAGGCTTCCTACGACGCCATATCTCATAGGGGATTTTCTTCAAAGAGGGATGTGTGAAAACCCAGTTTTGCACTAAACATGAGGTACTAACGACTTTGACCCAAAAATTTTATGGAGTGTCATACTCTAAAAGCATGGTCCTAGCCATTTCTTGTAGTGACTTGTTCTTCCTCTCTACAACCCCATTTGTTGAGGTGTTTGAGGTGAAGAGAAGTTATGTGCATATCCAAATTTTTTACAAAAATGTTTGAAAATATCATTTTCAAATTCTCCTCCATGATCACTACAGATGGAATCAATGCAGTAAGAAGCTTCATTTTCAACTCGTTTGCAAAAGCTAGAGAAAACATTAAGAGTATCACTCTTATAAATGAGAAACAAGGTCCAAGTATATCGAGAGAAATCATCTACAATAACAAGACAATACTTGGAACGACAAAGCGATTGAGTTCTCATAGGTCCAAATAGATCAATATGGAGAAGTTCAAGCGCTCTCTTAGTGCTAAGGACTCCTTTGGATTTGAAGGAGTACTTGGTTTTCTTTCCTTGGGTACAAGGTTGGCATTCCTCATCCTTTGCAAAATCCAATTTAAGAAGTCCCTTGACCAAGTCCTTTTTGCCCAAGTTCTTCAATTGATGCAAATTTACATGACCTAGCCGATGATGCCAAAGAGAAATATCATTCGAATCGACTACAAGACATATACCAACAATATGATTAATAGAGTCAAGAACAATTGCATAAATATTACCATTCCTAGTTCCCTTATATATGACATTGCAAGTGAGGGAATGTAGAAGCAAGCATTCAAAATAAGTAAATAACACAAGGTAGCCATTATCACATAATTGACTAACACTTATTAAATTGTGAATTAGGCCATCTAAAAAAGAGAACATTATTGATACAAAATGATTCAACTACATCACCCTCACCTTCTATTTTACCTTTCTTGTTATCCCCAAAAGTAACTGATCCTCCTTTCTTCTTTGTGAAATTGTTGAAATGACTTATATCACCTGTCATGTGCTTTGTACAGACACAATCAACAATCCATTTTCCTTTTTCTTACAAAAAAGGAGAATGTCGATTCCCAACTCAAACGTTGGGATCCGAAGTTAGCTTGGGAACTCATTCCATCTTTGGGTTGGTCTCCTTATGCTTGTTCAGATAATAAGTAGAATAATGGTCATCACTCTTGCAATATGAACAAATCATAGGATTATTAGAGACAGAAAACTCTCCAATGAAATGAGGAGTTTTCTTACTCTTTTTTTTTTACCTTTGGCCTTGTTGTTTCCTTCAGGATATTCCCCTACAAATCCCTAACCACTAGTACCACTTTGTTTGATAGAGTGATCAAGGATTTCATTTAGGGAGTTCTTCCCTTTGAGGATTTTCTACTGAGAGGCTCCAAGTCTATGATTGTAATATGTGAGAGAGATAATAGTAGAAGACGAGCTAGCAAGATCATCTTTAGCATGGACAAGGTTGACTTCTAAACAGAGGGATTTAGTCAAATAAGAATCCTTTTGAAGAGTAATAGAGGCGACATTATTACTAGGAAAAATAGGTCAAGAAGATAAATCATGAACTTGACCAAGTAACCTAGCATTTTCAAATTTAAGCAATTGAATTTCTTTGAGATAAACATCTCTATAATCTCTATGAGCATCACTAATAAGCTTAAGTTCTACATTTTAAGATTTAAGTAACTCAAGCTCATTAAGGAACTTTTGGTTATCTTCCTTAAGAGATGCAATATTCAAGCGCATGGTTCGAGATTCGTATAGTAGTTGTGATTCGAGTTTGAACCCAAGGGAGAGAGGGACACTAGAGATAAGTTAATTTAAGCTAGGTTCCTAATGTTGATTTTAGCATTGAAGAGTTTAACTTGATTTTGGTTTGATTACACTAAGGGTGGTCAAACAAGCAATTAAAATAAGGTAAGAACAAAACCTACTTTGATCGTAGAGAATTGATTTCTAACTAACAAAGAATGGATGCTAAGAAATGAAAGGAGACAACTAAGACTAAGGAAATAAAGGCAAGAACTGACACTCACACTATACTATCAACGTAATTCTAATTAAACCTAGCGAGATCAACTAGCTAGATTAGGGAAGAAAGGAACTAGACTAACAATTGAGAAAGAAAGATCAAGCAAGGGTCTATGTTAGCAACTAACTAGATAAAGCAAGAACAAACAAGCACAAAGTAACACTAACTAAAGTAGCAAGATCTAACTACCTAGAATAAGATAATTAACTAGGAATGCAAGTAAATCAAATAACTAAGCAAACATTAACTAGCAAGAAAGCAATTAGGGTTAAGATGCAATCAAAGAAAGTGTGGGTCATTTGAGGTAATGTCACTAGAACCTAGGTTGAGGGTTCATAACATGCAAGCAATGTTGATTCATTTAGATCATCAAAACAAACAACAAGTTAGATGCTTGAGAAATTTCCATGGATGGAATAGTGGGTATATAGGGGAACTACTCTCTATCACTTCCTATGCACCCCTGCGGGTCTCATTTGGATTAACATGTAGATGGAATTCAACTAGGATATAATCAAGTCTAGTTTTTTATGATATAAGCTCTTAGGGAAATTGGGGGCCAATGGTGAAAATGAGGGTTCTACACCTCACATCACCTAACATCTAGCATTTAGGTGGCTTCAGTCCAGTTTCACTAAATACTTCTAAACTAGCTACTTGCATCTCTCACCTAGGTGTAGGATAATGGATTAACATGTAGGACAATGTGTAGCTAGATAGCGATCTACTAGTTGGACCTAGGATCTTTTGCCCAACACATAATCCATTTTCCCTAGAATCCTAGGTGATTTCAAGCACAAACCAACAAGCAATCCATGGGAAATGAGACAAAGAATAAATTATAATCATATAAAATGAAATTACAAAGTTTACATATTACTTTCCCCAGACACAATATGAAATTCACATTTTAACCCTAGACAACCCACCTAGGGGACTTAGATACTCATAGAAATGGAAAATAAAAAAGGGAAAAAATGAGGTAGAATAAGCCATGGAGCTCAAAGTAGTGGCTTCAAATCCTCTTCTCCAGCAGTTGCAAGCTTCAACACTTCCTCCTCCAACTTGGAATGCCATGGAAATGAAATGGAAAGTGTTCAAAACCTTAAAAGGAAGGGTTTTTGGGTGGAAGGTGATGAAATGGGAGTCGAGTGAGGTAGGTAGGAAATAGGGAGGTGAAATGAATGCTCAAGGAGGTTAAGATTGGACCTCCATCCATCCCCATGGCTTATATTATATTGTATTAACCATGATATAGATGGTGGTAAAATAGAAATGTGTGCAAAGAATGTACACGGCCACAAGTTGGGTCTAGGTGGTTACACCTGGTATCACCAATAGAGACAACAAGCATCTACTACTAAGTAGCCTTCTCATGGATCTATTCAATCTTCTACTACTCATGTACCTCTACCTCACCATTAGGAGTGGATAGATGCAAGGAAAAGCTACTATGGAGAAATACCTAACCCTACAACCATTGAGGTAGTTACAGAAATGGTAGAATTCAACTCTTAGAGTGCATGTTCATTTTTGAACTTGATTGTTATGTTTTACTAACTCATTACTATCGATGATGATTAGTAGGATATCTAAAAGAAAAGAAAAGAAGGTAAGTTCATCCCTGAGGGCTAAATGGATGAATTGATGTTTTCTCTAGGTATTCAAGAGCATCCTGAACATTTTAGGGACGTTGCAGATGGCGTTGAGATAAGATCCTTTTTTGACACATCAGAACAAAAGTGCAGATTATTAAAAAGGTGGATTTTCACAAGATGATGTAGAGGACATAGTTACAAAGAGAATATAAGAAGCAATGAGATAATTTTTGACTTCTCAGTCTCAACCTCCTCAGAAAGTACTTGCACTACACCACTCTTCTTACAAGTTGGATCCTCCTCAGATAGAGGTGGTTGAGGGTAATTCCATGGTTCCTCTAGAATTATCCGATGTAAGTTTTTTTCTTTCTTTCTATATAACAGTCTTCAAGTGAATTTATAATATGATGTCTTTGAGTATATATAACATTATATACAATATTATAGGTGTTGATAAAATGTTCTTGCATTAGCAGAACCTACTTCTACGTCTTGGCACCGGGCAAGGCTTTCCCACACCCTATAGGTGACAAGATTCATGGTGTTGTAATGCCTAACAATGTTCTTCGTGTGACTATTAGGCTTGTTAATTGAGAATGGAAACATACATCAATGCCATTTGGCCACTGTGATCATGACACGTTAGGAGATGCAGAAAGTAATGTGGTTGTGTGGCCCAAATCCAGTGTTATCTATGGAATGTATGATAAATTTACATTGCATTAGTATTAGCTATTATTTTCTATATGTGTATATAATCGACAACTGATATGAGAATACATGTAGACCATAGTACCTGAGAAGTGTTGCTCCTCAAAAGACTCTATACTTATTTGTATTGCAAGGGAACTATTCAACTCAATAGGTACTCAGTGCAAGGGGATGGCATTATGGTTAGACACTATAGAACAAGGGTCAACTACGATGGTCCGTTTTCAAGAGGACACTACAAGGAAGGCACATGCTATTAGTGTATTATTGACTAATATTATGAATCAATTTAGTTATCATTGACTGAATACAACCATGATAAAACTTTATATATGGTGATATATTATGCCTAATTACTTCATTCTATATATATGAAAATATTTGTTGAATTGTTTTCTAATATATTAATCCATAAATATATTTTGTAGCTACTTATATATGGTGTACGCACTATTTGCATTAACCAATTTGGTATTTTAGTTCCATGATTGGTCACCTTGTGGATAGAGACCAAATTGTAGCAAGTGATTACTGCTCTACCACATTTAAATATTTTGATACTACCGGAAAAAACTTGATTTTAGCTCCTTTTAATGTTGGGTAATTTTTAGGCTATTAGCTTATGATTTGGATTTATGAATTACATTTCAGTGTGGAATTTTGAGTTTTCTTTTGTTTGCCTTCTTTTCACTCAGTAATAGGGGTTGGGAGTTGTTGGCAATTTTCCCCAAGACTCTATCTTTGTATTATCTTAATTCTTTGGATGAAAAAAATAGATAGTGGGGACACACATCAAAAGTGGCAATTTTGGCATAAGTAATTTTTTTATATGTCAAATGTATTAATGTTTGTGTCATTACATAACTATCTACTAATTCAATTAAATGTATTATTTGAACTTATAGGGGTATAAAAGCATCCAAACTGCCTGGAGGAGAGGTAGACAATGAAATGAAAATTAAATTATTGGAAGAATCTTTAGGTAGTTCTCCGACTCCAATGCATATATATACCAAATATGTTTAGTTTTATTTATTAACATTTCACATAATTGTATATTTAGTGTCCTGCACAAGATAATAATTGGGCATGTGAATATATGATGTGATGCAATATATGCACTTGATTGTCAAACAAGCGACACAAGCAATCCATTGATTAGCAAAGGTAATCTATATAGTCTTGAATCATAAGTAAACAGTCTCATTTGATAATATAAAGAAATCAAATCAAACATGAATTATGCTATTCCCTTTGTAGCTATATGACACAACAAAGCCCTACAAAAATGAAGAGTTGGATGAGATACAAGTAGAGTGGACATAGTCCTTCGTTAAGGAAGTAAATTTTTTGTTTGATTGTGACAATATATGATGTTTGAAAACTTTTATGTCATGATTTATTTATGCATGTGATGCTAATGGATTTTTGCACTTGAAATTAGATGTAAGTGAATTTTTGGTTCATATGTGAATGATCTGCATGTGTATATGCATATGTGTGTGAATGAAGAAGACAAATGAATACAATGAGGATTGCATTTGTACATGTGGATGGGAACAGTATGTGTGTTTTCTGAATCGTGTATGTGAATATGTGCATGAGAATGAAATCAAGGTTGATGAAAATTTATTGTATGTGTGTGAATAAATTGTGTGGATGTGGACTCTTGTATGTGTTTGTTATGGTAGGTTTTGTAGGTACTGCTGGTCTATTATTAAGCTGAACATAGAATGAAACATGTAGTACTAATGAATTAGACATTCTACATCCTATCGAATAGCCAAACAATAGGTCTCCAGACATGCTATAAGAAAACCCAAACCTACAATGTCAGCTGGTTTAAAAAAACTGACGATATTTAGATATGTATATGTGTCGTCGATTTAAAAAAAAAAACTGATGACATATCTCTCCTTATCATTTAAAATTTTAAATGATAAGGAAGTACATCATTGGTTTTATTAAAGAACGGATGACCAAAACTGTTCTTCAAGTTCAACTTATTCCAAAAACCTAACGATGTAGATATGCATTGTCAGTTGTAATAAATTTTTTTGACAAGACATCTATCCTTGTTAGTTAACCGGAAAGGAAGTATGTCGTCAATTTTTTATAGAACAAAAAATGTAGACTCTTTCATCATTTCCTTCTTCCTTCCAAACAACAAATTTAATCCCATTACATTCTTATAATTGTTGCTAATGTCATATTACTACGTCTATTTATTTACTTTCAAGTGATGATATACAACCATTGTTATGTTGGTTTTACACTTCATAGCGACCTACACTATTTATGTAGCATATGTTGTTTGTCGCCCTAGAAACTGACATCAAAGATCCTTAGTTATAGTGTATCCCACGTAGGTGTCAGTTTGTAACCGACATCGGATGTCTAAAATAACCAAATCTACAAATGGTATTTGTACTAGTGTAGGGTGACTACAACATATAAACCCTAGATCTGGTAATTAACATGTTGTATATATATATATATATATATATTGAAGTAAGGTAAATATATTCCAAAAGAGGTATAGAAAATCTATTAAAAAAACAAGGCATCTCTAACAGAGACCCTAAAGCAGCAGGAGGCTAGGCCATCTATACAGGGGTTGTATACAAAAATCCCCAGTATGTACTTGTCGTCAAACTCAAATTATCTAAGAGTTTCTGCCTATTTTGTACATGCCATGTTAAGTTAGTGGAAAAGTTTTTGATACGATTTAACTCATCCAGCTCACGCTTGTTGTGTATCCTCCTGTTTCTTTCGCTCCATATCCCGTACATCAGCCCCGTTATGCAGAGGTTAGCAAAACTGCATAAGGGTCTTTTGTTTCTTTAAGTGTCTTTGACCCAACTCAAAATGTCGTGCGGATCTGGGAGCCCACTATACGACCATTCATTTCTGAGGCACATGATAGAAAGCACCCGTTTGGAATACTTACAATCAAAGAATATGTGATCAATCGTCTCCTCCGTCTCCTTGCATAAGCAGCATTTGGGTTCCACCTGTAAACCCCACCTTAGTAATTTGTCTGCCGAAGGTAGTTTTTTAAGCATAGCACGGTAGGCAAGGGTACTCCATTTGGGACAATGGAATCGGCCCCATATCAGGTCAGCGTGTACCTCCTCAGCCGCCAATGACATATTGGTTTTGATTAATGGTGGAGGGGTTAAGGCAACCCATCCACCATTAGCATCCACACTATATAGGTTGGGGTTATCAGTAACAAAAGTACACATTGCTTTCCAGTTCTTTGATGGGTTGCTATCCGCTGCAATGGACCTCCATCTATTGTATCTGCGCTTCATCCATATCCCCCATGTGCTATTAGCCATAGCAAGAAACCTATCAACACGTTTCTTGGTATGTACCTCCTTAATGGCAGCCGGATCTTCGATGTGTAACCCTCCTTGTGAGAACGGTTTAGTGATTTTGTCCCAAGCGATTCCATGGGCCTTACCCGCCCAAAGAAAATTTGCAGTTAGAGATCGTATGTTGTTCAAGACAGGGTTTGGGATGTCCCCCATACGAGCCCAAAATCTAACCACTGCTTGGATAACCGTTCTGATCAGCACCAACCGACTGGCCATATAAATGTTCAGTCCACTCCAATCTTCTATCCTTTGTCGCATCCTGTTCATGAACATGTTATAGTCACTGGTTTTTACTCTCCCCAAAGCCAAAGGGATGCCAAGATATCTTGTTGGAAGCGTGCCAATCTTCATACCCGCAGCAGTCTTTAATCTACCTCTTCTATTGTCACAAGATTTAGAGAGGTAGACCCTTGATTTAATAGGACTAATGTATAAAGAAGTCACCTTCCCAAACTTGTGAAGAACTTTAGTCATTTCTTTAAGCCTCCTAGCATTTCCCACTGAGAAGAGCAGGACATCGTCTGCAAAAATGAGTGCTGGTTTGACTTTAACACCTTTCACCTTGAACGTCTTCACCAGATTGTTGTTTTCCGCCTCTTTGATGAGGTGACTGAGACCCTCCATGACCAAGGTGAAAAGCAGTGGAGATAAAGGGTCCCCCTGTCATAACCCGTTAGAAGACCTGAAAAACCCTTCTGGAGTGCCATTAATAAGAACGGAGAAGGAACAAGTCTCATAGCACTGTTGCATAAGGCGAATCCACTTTTGGTTAAACCCCAATGAAATCATCATGTTGTATAGAAATGGCCAGTTGACATGGTCATAGGCTTTACTGATATCGATCTTCATAACAGCTTCAGCATTGGCTTTGCTTCTATTGAAATCAATAAGGAATTCTGATGCCAGGAGAGAGCAATCTTGCATCTTTCTGTCTTTAATAAATGCATTTTGGTCGCCGGATATAATGTGTGGAAGAACATCTTTCAGTCTTTTGGCAAGGAACTTGGCAATTGTTTTATATAGCATGCTGCAGCACCCAATAGGACGGTAGTCATTCATGCTTCTCGCCTCTTTGGACTTAGGAATCAACTTGATGAAAGAATGGTTTACCGCGAGGACCATGTTGCCCCCACCAATGAACCATTTGATAGCTTCACAAAGGTCATCTTTAATGATGTGCCAAGTTGAAGATAATTACTTTGTCTTGTAAACTGATACATTTACTTTGTCTTGTAAACTGATATTAGATCCCAAGTTGAAGATAATGAGGATGGTACATATTAGCACTTATAAGTCATTTGATCCATGCACATAAGAATCATGATTTTGAAACCTAATCCTAGTGTTGACCTTAAACCAAGGAAACCCAAACCCTAGACTCAACCTTGTTTGTATGACATGGGTATAGGATGACACATTGGTAGTATACCTATGTCCAGATAAAATAGTTTGTTTATGTTGGTTGCTTGGATGTTTGGACACATTCTTAAAGTAATTGAAGTATACTTCATAGTTCAACTTTGAGGAACATGGTTATTTATGAGTCACATTATCGACTTTCAAGTTTGTTGGATGATTTTTTAAGTATCTATTTGTTAAAATAAATTGTTGGATGTTTATTTACTTCCTATTCAAAACTTTGAACCCTCAGTTAAACTATTTATGGGTAATACACAGAAGTTCGAGGATGGACAATCATTACAGCTGAGATAGCACACTAAGAATGGGTTATAATATGTAGTGAAAATAGAATTTCACATATACAAATAATTTAATTTCAACATTATATGTTTTTGTTATACTTCCACTCATTTTTTGTTGCACTACGTATACGGTATAGAGATATAGTGATCCCTTTATTTGTTTATCAACATTTTAGGTAACTTTCATGTATATAGAGATATGAAGACCCAGAGATTTAGATAAAATCACTTGATTATAATTAAGCTAAGTGACAAGGAGGATTAGCTACATAGTCTTAATATTTCTTCACATATGTGTTAGTTTCTCATGTTATATTCACGTAACTCCTTATAGGAGTCTCATTATACATCTTGTATCAAATATTTGTTCAATTAAAGAAAATTATTTATTATTATTCATTAGATCTAGACCCTAAAAAATTTAGCTATGACTCTCGACTTTAAGGCCCACCTTGATTGGGGGAACTTAAAAAGTGGGGATAATTACATTTGGCATAAAAACCTAGATTTATAAATAATATTTAATAGTTGATAATTTCAAATAATCTATAGGATCATATAGAAAACTATCAGGACATAACCTAAGGGTAATGGTGTCTAGAAAGGATCACAACTTTGGAGGTTGGATATATTTTCCTCCGCATTGTTAAGTTGGAATATGGAGACTCCCTTAGCCAATGCAGTACCTGCCTGGCCAAAACCTAGGGTTTGCTTGAAATAATGTTTCCTCTAAGTTTTCTCATCTTTGATTCAATCCTCTTTTCATCTCTTAGATTAATAAGCTCTAAAATGCACTTCCCTCCTCATCTTAGGTTAGGGTTTCAAGAAGAAGTAGGATTAAGGAAACCTCCACCAATTAAAAAATAGTGGTGGTTAAAGAAATAGATGTAAAAATGCGACATGTAGTTTATGTCCGTTTAGTGAGGGTAAACACTAGAAGGGCCTAAGCATGATTTGAGTAATCGAGTCTGTGTAGCACAAATTGGATCCCCTAGTTTTACATGCATTGAAGTACGTGTAGTAATGCATGCAGGATACATGAGTGTTTTGATTGTGCAAACAAAAGATGTGGAATCGATAATCACATAATGAAGAATATAAGACCCTCAACACAAATCTAGGGGTGGTGTTTCGAACTGGAATGGGTCAGCCCAAGAATAGGAAAATACTTATGGGGAGGCATAACCCTAAACTTGTGGGATCAAGTAAAGGCTAAAAAGCCTAACCTCCTCTAGAAAGTCAAGAAGACACACTAGGTTAAGACATTCCCTAGAAGAGTGAGTTGACCAACCTCATCTTATGAATTAATGAAACCTTGGACGTCCATGTAGGATCTAACCATCTACGTGTATGATAATATAAGGCTTGAGAATGAGTGAAAACTTGGACGTCCAAGTAGGGCCTAACCTTGACCATCTAGGTGAATGATAATATAAGGCATAATCAATACAAGGATTATATGTGTCGGTCCATCATATACTATGATGTGAGACCTTGGTTGAAGAAAGTACAATTTATAATACAATGTTAAGAACATGCCTTAAGACTATGGTATTGGAGTATATCTAAGTCACAGGGTTTCCTGTTAAGTAGTGAGACCTAGGGTTAATATGATATTTGGAAACCATTACCCTTAAACAATGCGAGGATAAAGATAATGACAGTATGAAGTTGTAACGTCTCAATTATCCCTATACATGGAAGTGACCTAAAATTTCCCTACGCATGGAAAATGCTTTAATGAGGCAATAAATAAATCTATATGTAGGTAATAATCTCAAGCAAGGAATTAAATTGCCCTATGAAAGGAAGTAGATCAATTAGCCCTATGCAGGAAAGAGTCTTTTGTTATTCCCATGAAGGGAAGAGTTGAAGCTTATGTTAGCCCTATCAAGGGAAGAGATGAGCCTTATGTTAGCCGTATGAAGAGAAGAGTTGAGCCTTACAGTATCCCTATGAAGGGAAGATATGAGCCTCACATTATCCCTATAAAAGGAAGAGTTCATGAAAAGACACTTTCTATGTGTCTAAGGCCCAAAGGGGTCAAGTGGGAATAACCAAGGAAATAATTCAAGAGGCGATGATACAAAGCAGGAAATAAGTTATGTGATAATAGCGGAAATAAAATATTAAAGGGAGTTGTGCATAAACTCAAGAATTATGAATAAAAATCACTTTCCCTTTGAGTTCATGAAAGTTAAGGAAATTCATGGAATCAAAAATGTATCCATGGTCTGGTGTCAATGTTAAGGATGATACAACCAAAAATTTCAATAAGAAGATAATGTGTGTACACCATATATGCACGTGGAGTAGGGTGAACTTTGTATTTAGACCGTGGACATATGTTTATGTCATCTTATTATAGGAGTGAGAGATTGAGTAAAATTGACATATTCTAAGTTGAAAATCAATTAACCAAGATAGAGTTTTGAGGCATTACCTCACCCTTAAGTGAATATAGATGAGTAATTGTATGTTTGAAACTAGGTGAAAATGAAATAACAAAGTGAAAATGTAAGTGATACTATCAAGCCATAAATAAAGATGTGGAAATACCCTTGAATTAAATTAAAATTACAACCTTAGTAATATGAGAAATTTCATATTAATGAAATCTTTAATGTTAATCTAGCTCAAACCTATCTAAGGAAGGTTGCTAGCCCTAATGTTTGAGGATAATATGAGTTATCATTCACCTTAACCTGATTGAGTTTACATTTTAGGGACAACATTCCTTTTAAAGAAGAGCTGAATGTATGAACAACAAATTTTGCAAATTTGGATCCTAAGATTATGAATTTATTGAGGTTCACTTTAAGATAATCAGAGTAATATTAGAATAATGAGATCAATAATATAACTTTGATCGATTTAGGATGATGATTCGAAGCTATGACTTAAAGTAAGCCTTTAATTTAAGTAAATCATGTATTTTATAAATATATATTGATACGAGGCCTCAAATGACAAGCAATGCCTTAATTTCATAAGTAAAAAGATAATTAGGGATTTTGAACACATTTGAAGGCCTAAGAATGAACTATGGGCCTCATGTTCCTATTCAGACCCAATTGGGATATTTGGGTGATAAATGGGTCCATTGGGATGCAATACAAAGAAATGTCAATTTCTTGCATAAGTGGACCCTATAGAATTGCGAGGTTTTTGATAAACTAATTAAGAGACAATGACAAAGATTATAGAAGATACTAATGTGATAAATAACATAGATATTTAAATGAGCAATTATCTATCCTTTACTTGGACGCCAAGTATTCATATATCAAATATTCATAATATTAGCTAATACTAGGTATACTACTGAGTAACGATTAAATGAAGATAAATCCAGGTTTTGAGATAATTATAACTTTATTTATGACCTAGTTGATTAGATGGCTACATATCTAAATTGAAAGAAAAACATATTTATCTTTAGTATTTTGATCTAAAACTTTGTCTAATCTGAGATAAACCTATTACAAACATTATCCTAAAGTGTGGAGTTACTTAGATAATATTAGATACCTATAGGATTTTTGAAAGACTTGAGACATTCTAATAACCGCGGCAACCTGCCATGCTAATGAAATCACTCAAAACTAAAATGCCAAACAAACACTAGTTAATTATATTTCCAAAATGGTAGATAATTATAAATGAATACTTTTTTCTCGACATTTTAAAAGGAATATTTGCACAAATCTCCATCTCCACATATATTCATATCAAGTATCTCTACATGAATTTTATGGCCTAGGTCACCACCTATTTATGAAAGGTGTTTTCCAAATAATTAGAACATTTACATGATCCAAGGCTTACAGCTAAAAGCTCAAGTCAATATGCATGATATATAAATCCCCATGCTCAGACTAGAGAGTACATGGATTATTCTATGACTCTTCACAAAATACAATGACCTCATAATGTCACTCGTCTCCAAACTGGGCCTCCTCACCACCTCAGGTTTGATCGTGTTGTTGATCACATATAAAGGTGTGGAAACCCATGAGGTGAGACCCATGTCCCAATGATATGTTATATCCTCCAACAACAACATTTATTGCTTATAAGTTTGTTACAATATTAGAGTAGTTAAGACAGGTAGTATATAGACTAAAAAACTAAGTAGTGTATAACCAATGATCAAGAATATACAGGTACAAATGACTACACATGAGAAGATATGATTCACATAAAATGTTAACAAAAATTTCAATGGTTATCATCCAATGTGAATCATCAAGGAAACCCAAATAGGTATACTACACAACTGAATTACATATTCATTAAGCCATGTGTAGTTTGAGGCATACCTCTCAAGCTATTAGATGACCATTGTGAAGTCCCAATTAGACCCATATAAGATCTAGTATGACCAAAATCTAGCAATCTCTTCCCCTCGGTCAATATGGATAACAAATTGTAGTGGTACAATAGCTCTAAATACTAAAAACATTTGGCCCATCCTAGGTACACAAGAAAAAACTCAAAGCTAGGGTAAAACCCTCAAATCCGAGTCACGATCGAAGCCATTCAAATACATAAAATTTGAGACACAACCTTAACCACTCTCAAAACCTAAAAATAAGGATGATAGGGATATACCCTCCCAACACCAGCATATACTCAATAGTATACGACTCTAAGATCCTTTTAGGATTTTTCATTTCACTATCCAGTAAGTCCTAACACTGAGATAGTTCTACAGTTTTAGGGTACTAAATGATTATGATTACACTTGATTAGTTAAGACAATTAAATATTTTTGACTGCCCAAGTTACATATAGACTCCCATATTATGCTTATAAAATACATTGTAGATTGCAAGTTCAGAAGATATAAAACGTATGAAACATGTTCCATGTTACTCCATAATGGTATATTCAACCACCCTTGGCCATATAGTGGACCAAACACCAAACTAGAGTATATAAAAGACGAATTCATCATTTAGACCAAAAAAATATTTTATCCCTTTTATTGATAAGACCATCCAATTAAAGTTTTTTAAAAACAATTAATTCATCCTAACCTACATCTATAGAACAAATTTATTAACTATTTTTGAACTAACTTGTGTTTAGATTATATGGTGCATTTTGTAATTTTTCTATGCAATAAATAAAATGGAGGAATGTACAATACAATACATACACCTTGTAGATTAAAGTTTCTTCTACACTATACAAGAAAGGGAATTTCTTTTATAAATAAAATAATATCATTTTTCTTCTCCTTTTTTCTCTACCCAATGACAATCCACTACTTTGGATTTTTTTCACCATGGTTAACTATCTCTCTTTTCTCTCTCCAATATGAATCCCACTGTCATTAATCCCTCCTTAATAAATGACCATCTTCGGTCATCCATCTCCCTCTAGCATCTCTCTTTCAAATAACTATGTTCCTTTAAATCCTCTCTTAAAATAACACAAATTAGTCATGAACACCTCCTACGTAACTAGAAATGTTCTTAAGTGTCTATCCAATGACGTCCACACACAGATAAAATATAGGGAGTAGGGTTGATCACCTCATCACACTGAAATTAGTGAGAAACATTCCCAAACCCCTTATGAGGGTTTATTACCATAGAAATTTTGATGCACATGCCTAATGGTGGAGAACTAACTACGCCTTCTAACCATTGAAGGGAGAGGTCATGAAGGACACTTAGACGGATTTGTAGAGAATTGCAAAAAGTAATGATTATTAAACATTTTTTGAATGTATGAATGTTATGAGTTTGACATACATATTCTAAGGAGGCTGGGCTTGGTGACTACAATTCTTGATTGAGAATTAGTAGAATAGGGATTTGAAGTTTTCCTTCATCATGATAGTTAGTTAGGTAATTAAGTTTGCATAGCTCCAAATTGGATCAGGACTCAATAGGATAAGAAAGCATGTAAACTTATTGGGATATGAGACATATAATGGGGGAAATTTGGTGATAAAAAATCACAATGGAAAGTGAGAGGAAGGTGATGAAATACAACTTAGGATAAGGAACATATGGCTCAACAAATGAAAGAAAATCCAAGTTAATTAGAGTTTGGAGGAAATATCACTACCTAGTTATGATGAATATATTCCTATTTAGTGTATTAGTAAAATCTTACTTTACACTATTCCTTATGATTCATACAAATACTTAAACCATAAAAATGTTGTTATAAATATTTTTCTTGTTATTTCTATTATTGAATCGATGAATACTTACCTACAAACTTACAAATATATATATTTGCATCTCTAGATGCATATTTGACATTATCAATTTTTATATTATATTTGATTCATTGCCAATGTATTAGCGTTATTTATTACACTCGATACTAGAGTGACACACATCTTAACCTCATATGTTTATTAGGTAGATATATTTTATTTGTTACATGTTATATTAGTTATGGTTTTTGAAAGACTATATAGTATTCCTAATTCAATTTTTCATTTCATTCAATCATTTTATACTAACTACTTATGATTGCCATTATCCTAATTTTCTTCAATCAAGTTTATAATAAAAATTGCTTAACAATATTTTGATATGATCCCATACTCTATTACTATACAAGAATCTAATGAAAACAATGATGTAGGATCACTTTAAAAATCTTATGCAAGGAGGAAACTATGTAGTTACATAGAAAATACCATGCATGACTAAGTTGTGGGTTGAAATACCCTTAACTTAAGATTGGTAATAATTTGAAATTCATGTCCACGTGCATATTTGATCAATTTCTCCCGAGTCGCAACATGTAAAGGACGATGTTTGGTGATGAAAACATACCTTGTAGTGCGTCCTCAGCCAGGACAACGCATCTGTACTTTCTGTGGCCGGTCCAACCATATTGTAAGAGTTCATGTCTACTAGAATAAAATAAGCAGAGGCAGATAAGAAGAAGAGGGTATGGCCTTTGATGCTTTGAAATCTGACCATGTTCGAGTCTCAGCCGTTACAGGCAGTAGCATTGCATGGTCAGGCCACTGAGTGCACCTTAAGAGGCGGTACATATGATTAGTTCTAGTCTGGAGGTGGTAGCAATGGTTTATCACCGTGTAAGTAGATGGCCAAGATTTCATGGAAGCTGGCACACTAGGGATGAAGGTCCTAGGGTGGTGACACAATTAAACTATGCGTAAAATGCAAGTGCACGCATCAATGTAATATAGGCCTTCATGAGGCCTAAGTCAAACTCAGGGAACGTGATTTTGGTAGACTACTACTAACTACTTGCAATCAGCTAGACCAATTATAAAAGTTTGAGAGTTGTTTGAAAGAGAAAATAAAAACAAAAGAAAATAAAACAATAGATTAAATGTTTGGTTTAATCAATTAAAATGGGATCTTTAGGATTGTGATTTCACCACGGATTCTCATTGTACTAATTCCTACACAATTATCACAACTTATCTCCTATTCTGGGTAGTGTCCTGCATATAAAATTGTTCGCTTCCACAATACAATTCACTACCTTAATCTAGGTCATTTCCACATCAGTAGCAACCTATACTCTAAATTAGGTGCATGAAGAACATATCTTTAGGTTTCCACCATTAACCGTACCTCTCCTTTTCCATGGGATTTACAAGTTAATGTGATTATTGCATCTTTTCAACCATTAATTGTTCACAAAAAGCAATTAAAGGTATTAAATTACCATTACGGTGATCAAGAACAATGATAGAATTGAGAAAACAATATCATACCACAGATTTGAGAGACAAATTATGATTAGCTATACAAAAAGCATCATACAACGATTATCCGGGATACTACCGGTCCTAAAGACAAAGGGGATTATCCCCACATGTTCATCATAATGAAAAACATCATGACGGAAGAAGAAAACATAGGGGAAACGTGGATGGAGATGGTGTAACCCCTGAAGGAAGGAGAATCAGGCGATCCTCGACGTGGGATGAGCATTTTGCAGCCTTTTGGCGGTAGAAAACTCCATCTGTAGCTCTGGAAATGTCTGGGGCATAGCTCTGGGCTCCATTCTTCCTTCTCCTCTCTTTCGAGACTTGTGCGGCGGCTAATGACATGATAGTACGGCTTGGGCCGTCTTTTTAGGTATATAGGTCACTTACAGCCGCCACAACATCACAGCCGTACGATTCAGATCGTTTCAAGCAATTTCCTGATCTGACGGTGTTGATACCATCGACGGGGTGTCGATGGTATCAACCCCTTAGGGTAGCAACACTTCTTCATTTTTGGGGTTCTTTTTGAAGGCATCTCGATACTATCGACCAAAATGTCGATAGTATCGACTTGTTGATCTTTGGCACACTGATGTAACTTTGATATCATCGACCATGACGTCGATGGTATTGACAAGTTCTGCTTCTTCTCTGGCTCTGCACTGTGACCATATCGATGCCATCGACGATTGTCGATGGTATCGACCACTACAAATATGCAACTTCCCTGAAATAAAGAGAAGAACACCAATTAAATCCAAGAAATGTTATCTTTTATACCAAATAAGATAAAACAAGGTAAATTTGATGCATAATGAGATTATAGGCCTGGGCAAATGAATCATGTGATATTAACCATGAAAATGACCAGTAAATGCATAAAATACATATGAAACTAGCCTATAAATGTGACTCAAAATCCTCACATCAAACTCCCCTAAGCTTAAACCTTGCTCATCCTTGAGCAACAAAACTACATAATATAATTGTGAGGGTCAACTAAAGAACATACTAGCATAAAAGACATCACTATATGATTCCCTCCTGCAAATCACATACAGCCCTTGCTGAGCATAGAACGATAACTACCCTAAAGGTGACAATTATCATCCATGAGAGACGCCCACCCCAAGACCAACGAACACAATCACATAAGGCAATTGATATAATAAATTCCTCTGGTTCAGGCTTAGTGTATCTTATGATCTCCTATCTACGTTGCTCATATCCTATCTACTATCTACATGTAAGAAGATCTCCTGATATATAAGGATGAGGAGATAATCATGGGTGGCCTAACATTTTGAGCAATGGGTGGATGGAATAGGCGGCTGTGGAAGAAAAAGAAGCACAAAACAATTTAGCATGCAATAAACAATAAAAATGACCTAAATGATGCATATGCGTATGGAAATGACCTAATGCCTACTTTTTAGGTGGAATGATGCATGCTCTATTATTCCGTCTCAAGGTGAGATGGAATGTCTACAAAACTACATCATGTGCTTATTGTTCCTATTATGCAGGTGAAACAAGTTCTTTTCTCCCTTTGATTTCACTTTATTTTATATATATATATATATATATATATATATATATATATCTTTTTCAAGTCCTTCTTGTGTTTTTTTTTTCAATTTGACTAAGATTTGATTTATAATACTTTATTTTTTTTCTACTTATTTTCACATAGCTACTACCATTGATGCATTACAACTCACTCCTCAAAGAGTATAGAACAAGTTCCCCTTTCAGAAGAAGTAAGGCACATAACATCCTATATGCTCAAGAGCATGCAAAATGCAACTATATGAAAGTAATTATGCAACTACCGTGGCATGTACTTGATAATGTATACATGCATGACTAATATAAAAATTTCTTTTCATTTTTCATTTTTATGCAAAATCTATCTATAATGCAATCCTATCTAAATGGCATGCAATCAAAAGGTGAAAATTGTAATGTGCTCCCATTCCTTATAGTGGAGTTTGAATGAAATGAGGTGGATAGATCACAAGACTAATGTACAGAACCATTGGAAAAGATTATATGTTCCTCCTTACTGACATGTGTACCAATCAATCAAAGGGTTTCTCTCTCTCACTTCAGATTAAAGCCACGATACCGTTTGGTCAGTTTAGGCTCAACATCTAAATCCATCCATATTTCTTAAACCATCAGGATGTACAGTTATGATCATATGTTTTAAAGTTGACCTACCCAATGATTTTCATAAGTTATGTGCTCAATTTCAAACAAGGCAAGCTTACAATTTCTTTAAAAATCTTTTGAATTAATGCTCAAATTTGAAATTTCCCCCATATGAAAACATAGAGATGACATGCATTTATATTAGACATCCACGGATTACACTAGATAGACTGTGGATCCAAAAAAACTGTAAATAAAAAGATTACACAACTTAAAAGAAATTGCTAAAAGTTAAGAAGAATGCTAAAATAAAAGAAAATGAATTAAAAACTAAGATAGAAACTATTCCATCTCCCCCCAAGCTTAAATTCGACTATGGCCTCATAGTCAAACACAACCTCAGAAGGTGGAACAGTGATACCCTCTATTGTGGTGGTGGCGGAAATGGCGGGTATTGCTGGGTATGGGGTTTCTTATCCGAATATTGACCCTGAAAGCTTGGATCATAAGGTGGCATGGGCGGTGGCTGTGGATATCCCCCGAAGTAGCCTTGGCTCCAGTAATGATAATAGAAAGGCTACTGTTGTTGCTCTATCCTCCCCAACTGGTCATAGACCTACTGCTGGTTGGCGAATAGTTGGTGTTCATTGTCAAAGATCTCCTATTGATTTTCATACAGCCTATTCTGTGTATCCTGGATCCCTGCAAAAGCTGTCTGGTGGGACAGCTGCATGGATTTTTGGGACTCCCAGATAAATTGAAGCATAGTATACATCCCCTACATAGAATAGGGGTCATCTCCGTTGTGGGAGGGCTATGGTGACGGAGACAACTGGGAAGATGATGAAGCTCCCGGGTAGAAGCGGGGGATGATTCCTCAGAGCTACTCGTGACCGAAGAGGTGTGAAAGCATCCTCTTCCTCCACATCATCGTTGTCCACATCATCATCATCTCCCGCGTCCTCTTCCTCCTCGGAATCCTCAATGGCAATGATAGGCCACTAGAAATGCTGGCCCGACTAGAGGTTGAAGACACGGTCTGGCAGTACGCGCTCCTGATACTCCTTGTTAATGTGGCAATGAGCATATACCACACCATCGAAGATTGGAGTGGTGAAAATGGTCCAGGTTGATGGGGTTTCGGCTGACCAGTGGAGGGAGCATAGACAGGTCTATCCCAAGGTAGAGGGCTAGTGGTGTGATAAGCCCCCCGAAGTGAATAGGGGCTCCTATGGTGCTCCTCTTCACGGCCATCATGCGCGTAAAGAAAAACACGCCCCAGTTAAGCTTTTCCCTCTTTAGCAGCTTGTAGAGGAAAAACAAGTCTGTCTCCTGAAACTTGCTCAGCGACAATTTGCCACGAGCAAAGAAGGTAATACACATTATATGGTGAAGAATCTATATGAATGGGTGCTCAAAGTCGGTGAAAACTGCATTGTGGTAGCTAAGCGTCTTGCCTACCGGCGCGGTCACTAACTGTGAGAACATCTTGTCATAGTCGGCCCGATTGTCTGGCCGTCTGTACTGCTCGAGCGAATGCCACCAGTTGTAGACAGAGTTGAACTATTCGAGCGTGATGGTGTAGTTGTGGTTGAATAACTGAAAGGAGACTCGACCCTTGATCCATTCACAATCTGTGGCAATGAGGTCGTTGGGCACGACGCAAATCTCGAGTTATGCCATGAACTCCACCACAAGTTTCTTGTATGTCGGCCACTCACAAAAGAAAGGGTGGCCCTCAATGTGATATGAGACCCATTGCCCCACATATTTCAAACTCGCAACTTGGACATGGAGGACATAGTTGAGGTTGTCCTCAAAGCCCATGTCTTGGATCAGGGCCCGATCAACATAGTGAGTGGGCTCGATTGACCGCTTCATCAACTCGTCGTAGATTTTTTTCACATCTGCCGAGGGATGTGCAATTCTCAGACGGGGAATAGAGCCTGGCGGTGGTGGTACGAAAGTCTTGATCTCCATTTTAGCAGTGCGCGAGGAAGATGATGCTCCATGCCTCATCATGATGATAGAGAAAAGATAGAGAAAAGGAGCTCGGTGAAGGCCGGAGAAGATGATCTATGCAGTCGATGATGAACTCTCGGATGATGTGTAGCTTGCCAGCTGCTCGGTGAAGGTCTCCATCTGTTCTTTAATGTGCAATGCTGAGGTTGGAAGAATGCTCTGATGGTGTGAAGAAAAATGAAATACAACCCCTCCTTTTATAGATGCGGTCGGCGCCCCTGGTACCCCGTTGATACCATCGACGGGGTGTCGATGGTATCGACACATGTAGCACAATCCGTTCTTCGCTGGCATCGAAGGTTGTCGATTGCTGGATGTGGGGGCTCGGATTTATGGCGCGTCGATACTATCGACGAGGGTCGATGGTATCGACCCATCCCACAGATCGACCTCCGGGTTCGATGCACTTCGTTGATGGCGTCTCGTGGACCGCTGACGTGTCACGTCGATACCATCGATGAGGTGTCGATGGCATCAACTTCTTCTTCCAATCCTTGTCCTCGCGAGGCCTTGGCGGTGGATTCCTGTGAAGCGTTATCTATACCATCGACATAGGGGTCGATGGTATTGATATCTCTGCTACTAATTTTTCTAAAAATCTTCAGGGATCTTGAGAGCATCGACATCCTCCCTAATTTGGGTCGATCAACCTGTTGGGGGGTTGATACTATCGACGAGGCCGTCGATAGTATCGACGGAGCAAATTTTTTGTAGCTATTGCTCTGCACCCTCATCGCTATCATCGACACAAGGGTCGATGGTATCAACACCCAAGCAGTCCTGCACACTGAACACACACATCAGAGTATCATTTTTACACTAAATTTTTTTTAATCAAAACTACTAAAGTAAATGGAAATGAAATCTAACAATGGCTGGGTTGCCTCCCAACAAGCGCCCTACTTTAACGTCTTAGGCTAGATGAAATCCAGCTATTCCTTATTCCTTAAGCGTCATGAGTTTAACCTCATGCACCTTCTTTGTGTAGTCCTGCCGATAATAGTGGTTCAATCTTTGACCATCTACTAAGAATGTTCTATCACCATCCTTAACCATGATATCACCATGGGGTCGCACCTCTTCTACCAAAAACGGTCCACTCCAGCGAGATCACAATTTGCCAGGATGCACTTTTAACCTTGAATTGAAAAAAAGCACCCTCTCACCTTTTTTGAACACTCGTAGATGAATGTGGTGATCATGGATTTGCTTTGTCCACTCCTTATAGATCCTTGAGTTCTCATAGGCATTCATCCTTAGCTCGTCTAGCTCATTGAGCTCTAACATTCGCTTTCTCCCTGCCTCGTCCATGCTCAGATTCAATTTCCTTAGTGCCCAGTGCATTTTGTGCTCCAATTCTACTGACAAATGGCAGACCCGACCGTACACCAACCTAAAAGGCATAGTGCCTATAGGTGTTTTAAACGCGATCCTGTATGCCCATAAAGCATCTGGTAGAAACACACTCCAATTCTTCCTTGATGAGGCCACTTTATGCTCCAGGATCTTCTTAATCTCTCTGTTTGACACTTTCACCTGACCTTGTGTTTGCGGGTGATACAGGGTACCTACATTGTGTTTAGCCCCGTATTTGGTCAACAATGCAGTGAATCTCCGATTTGTGAAGTGGGTGCCCCCATCGCTAATTATCATCTGTGGCACACCAAACCTACAAAAAATATGATCCTTCACGAACATGCACACTACTGTAGCATCATTAGTCCTTGTGGGTATTTCCTCTACCCACTTCGATACATAATCAACAACAAGCAAGATATATAAATTAGAATTAGGGGACAAAAATGGTCCCATGAAGTCAATACCCCATAAATCAAATACCTCAACTTCTTAAAATACATTGAGGGGCATCTCTTGTCGCTTTGATATGTTACCTGCCCTTTGACAGGAATGACACTGCCTCACATAATCATAGGCGTCTCTAAAAAGTGTAGGTCAGTAAAGGCCACTCTCCAGCACCTTGGCCGCCGTCCTTGCACTCGCATGATGATTGTCGGTGGGTAATGTATGGCAATGTCTAAGCTCACTATCATATTCATTTTCCGATACACACATGTGCAAGATTCCATCCCTGCATTGTCTCAACAAGATAGGTTCATCCCAAAAATAATATCTTAAAGAATGGAAAAACCTTTTTTTTCTCTTGATAAGTCCAATCATCCAGGATTTTCTTACAAGTAAGGTAATTGACTATATGCGAAAACCAAGGATCCATAGATCGAATTGAAAGAATTTTCTCATCCGAAAATGTCTCGGTAATGGGTATATTAATATCTCTCTCATTAACCTGCTCTAACCGAGATAAGTGGTCCGCAACCACATTCTCAATGTCTGCCTTATCCTTAATTTCAATGTCGAGTTCTTGCAATAATAAGATCCACCTAATCAATCTTGGTTTAGAATCTTTCTTCTCCATCAAGTATTTTATAGCGGCATGACCAGTCCAAACCACAACCTTGGAACCCACTAAATATTGCCTAAATTTTTCAAAAGTGAAAACCACAGCAAGCAATTCTTTCTCGATAGTGGTGTAATTTAGTTGGGCATCATTTAAAGTATTAGACACATAAAAAATCACTGTAGGTTTATTCTCAAGACGCTGCCCAAGAACAACCCCTACAACAAAATCTGACACGTCACACATAAGTTCGAAAGGCTTAGTCCAGTCCGACATTTGAACAACCGACACAGAAATCAATTTTTCCTTAAGTACCTCAAAAGCATGCAGACATTTATCGGTAAAATAAAAAACTACATCTTTCTCAAGAAATTCTGATTGCGGCTTAGCTATTTTCAAAAAGTCCTTGATAAACCGGAGATAAAACCCCACGTGACCAAGGAAATTCCGCATCCCTTTCACCGTATTTGATGGAGGTAGTTTGGAAATAACCTAAATCTTTACTGGATCCACCTCCAGTCCCTTGCAGGACACATTGTATCCTAGCACTATGCCTTCATTTACCATCATATGACACTTTTCCCAGTTGAGGACCAAATGTGTGTCCTCACATCTTTGCAACACCTTATCAATATTTTGCAAACATTCATCAAATGATGCACCGTAGATGGAAAAGTCATCCATAAAAACCTCTAAGCAGCGCTCCACCATATCAGAGAAAATAGCAAGCATGTAGCGCTGAAAAGTGGTTGGTGCATTACACAAACCAAAAGGCATGCGGCAATAAGCGAAAGTTCTGTAAGGACAAGTGAAGGTCGACTTCTCTTGGTCCTTAGGATCAATGGAAATTTGATTATAGCCAGAATAGCCGTCTGAAAACAAAAATGAGAGCGGCCAGCCAATCTTTCTAAAATTTGATCAATGAATGGGAGAGGAAAATGATCTTTCAAAGTAGCGGATTTCAGGCGGTGGTAATCAATACAAACACGCCATCCAGTTACCAATCGGGTGGTAACTGGTTCATTCAACATATTTTAGTGACAATGATTCCCCCCTTTTTAGGGACTACCTGTGTGGGGCTCACCGATGTCGAGTCTGAAATAGCATAGATGATGCCCACCAAAAGAAGCTTAATCACCTCCTTCTTGACGACCACCATCATGCTAGGATTGAGTCAACACTGCGGCTGAATCACTAGCTTGGCTCCTTCCACAAGCCGAATCTTGTGCTGGCATAGCGTAGGGGAGATCCCCTTAATGTTAGAAACAGACCACCCAAATGCACCACGGTGGTTCTTCAACACAATCATCAATTGTGCTTCCTCATCGGTACTTAGATATGCCGATATGATCACCGGAAACTTCTCATTATCTGCCAAGAAGACATATTTTAAATTGGGGGGGGAGCAGCTTAAGTTCCAACTCAGGTGGGTTGACCAAGGAAGATTGAATTGGTTGTGGAAGTAGTCCCAGATCTTCATAATGCTTCGCGTAATAACAAGGGAGCACTTGAAGCATCCTTACACATTCTTGTAATGAGGTGCTTCTCATCCAATCTTCCATTGAGTTGAAAAGACATGCCTCAAGGGGTAGTTGTGAATATGAGTCTAACATGGAGACTATTATAGCCTCGTCCTTAGTAGATTGTGAAACTTCTTCTCTATCGTCAGGATAACCCACTACTTTTACAAGAGAAATGACCTTCGTCTGTTCCATGATATCCACAACAATCGTTCCCTTATCTACCTTCATCATTACATGAGCCATATCAAGAAATGGCTTCCCTAGACAAATAGAGATGTGGTGCTCAAAGTGCTTTATTTTATGACATTGTTCATTTTCTTGTGATTGCTTTGGATTTGGTGGCATGCGTATTTCAAACCTATCATCAGCTATACCCATTGTCAAACGGCCTCTATCCATCTCAGTATCATGGCGGCAGTAGATTTAAAGGGTCTTCCCAAAAGTATCTCATTCCCTAGGTCATCTTGCATCTCAAAAACAACAAAATCAGCCGAGAACACAAACCTATGAACCTTTACTAGGACATCCTCGCAAATATCATATGGCCTCACCACAGAGTTGTCTTCCAGTTGAATTGTCATATTTCTCTGCCGAGATTCTTTTAGCCTAAGCTTTTTAAATGTAGAGAGGGGCATCAAGTTGATACTTGCCCCAAAATCACATAGTGCCTCACCAAATTTTACTTTTCTAATATAGCAGGAGATGTTGAAGCAGCCTAGGTCTTGTCTCTTCGGTAATAGTTTACCCAAAATGAAGGCACTAACTTGCTCCACCTTATCATCCACACACAAGTGGATAGGTGGAGGTTTCTAATCGTCAACTCAAGAGTATCTTAGAAAAGAAGTTGGCCACAATCGGAAAGATTGGTCGGTAAAAATCAACAATGCCTTATGGGCCTATCGAACTGCTTATAAAACTCCCCTCGGGACTACACCTTTTCGATTAATATATGGAAAGGCTTGCCACCTGCCAATCGAACTGGAACACAAGGCATGGTGGGAAATTAAACAACTAAACTTTGATATGAAAGAAGCAAGCCAAGCCAGGATTCTTCAACTCCAAGAGCTGGATGAACTCAGGATGACAACTTATGAGAATGCATGAATCTACAAAGAACGCACAAAACTTTGGCACGATGGACATCTAAAAAGAAAATACATACAAGTGGGAGACCAAGTCCTTCTATTCAACTCAACGTTGAAGTTATTCCTAGGAAAACTCCGCTCACGCTGGTCTGGACCATACATCGTCAAGAGCATCTCCCCACATGGTGCCTTCTCATTGTGGAGTGAAAATTCAGGTGAATTTGTAACAAATGGTCACCGCTTAAAGAGATATTTTACCTCAACTAACATAGGCACTGAAGAAACACTGGAACTCACCAATCCAAAGGATCCACCGTGAAGCTGAAGGATTCAGTCGAGCCATCAACATAAAACAAAGGTGCTTATCGGGAGGCAACCCGATCAATAAATTTGTTTTACTTTTCTTTTCAAATTAGAATTTTTCTTCAATTTTGTTTTTACTTTTTAGATAATTTTTCACCAAATAAAATTGCATTGCGAGATGCTATTTTGAGTTTTGAATGGTCTCTTTGTTTGAGATTTTTAGATGGAGGAAACACGCTGATTGGAACGCAACCACATGTAGTGGTCCAAATGGCATGGACTTTCCCCTCCATCTTGGATTTAGAGCTTTCCCGGGACGAGCAAAGTTTTAAGTTCGGGGTGGAGGGTGGGTGGTACGTATCTTACTTTCCACCTTCACACATCTAATTCTGTATTGACCGATATATTTGTGACCTAAATTTTCAAATTCTTAAACATAATTTTCAAACTTTTAAAGTTCCAAAGAAATTAAACAGATATCAGATGAAGTTTTGACATTCTTTTCTTTTATCCTCATGCATTTATCATTAAACTCAGCTTATTCGAAGCTGAGCCTCAAAAGGACCTTCTTCTAAAAACTAGCCTTTTGACTAAAATCATTTTGTGAAGCTTATGACTCCTAATATCATGATACTTATGCAATTTTGGCAAGTGTCTGTCGAACTAATAGGGATCAAACACATTGTGCTTCCTAACTGACTAGTGGAACAACAACATGGAATCCCTATCGGATCCACATCAAGTCATTATTTGAGCAGAGTTTGACAAAGAGAACAACCTGGTACACATAATTGTAAACCAAGTTGCATTCTGATATGAACTCTCTTCTACACTTCTTATATCATCTTCGTACCCCTCCATCTATCAAAAAGAAACAAAAATATCCATATTAGTGCCAAACCCTAAATTCGGGGTGGCATGCCACTTCCCTCTATATACGCTTGTTCCATACCCCTAATAGATAAACATGGGCGTACCACCAAAAATGCAATCTCGAGTCAAATAGAGGAGAGATTTGTAAACAAAAAGATGCCAAAGCGCACACAAAAAGAAATGCAATCTGGAGTCGAATAGAGGAGAGATTCGCACAAAAAATTACAATAAATGAAATTGCAAAAAAAATCTCGAGTCAAATAGAAGAGAGATTTTACTTCTTCATTCTATACCACCCTTCACTCCCTTTCCTGCCTATAGGCACAATTAAAGCCTTCAATTCCCTGAAAAACACCAGTGTCAGATCAGATGCACACTTTTCATTCTGCGGGGATCTATGGACTCTTACAAAACTCTTTGACATGCTTGTTGCTGGAAAAAGTAAGGAGGAATTGAGGTTGGAAAGCAAACTCAGGAATGAAGATACCGTATGACGTATTCTATGGTCTCGGGAAGTTGAGATGCTTGGCCATACTAAGCAGAAAAGAAATAATCGTGATATGAAGAGGAAGCAGTCACATGATCGAAAGTATTCACTTGGCGACTGTTTCAGATTTTGTGTTACTCGAGGACGAGCAACGTTTAAGTTTGGGGTGTTTGATGAATTCATGTTCATCCTGATTTTTTGTCATCATTTTTATAACCAATTTGATTCAATACTTTCAATTTATCTCTTAAATCTCACATATTGCATGTTCTTTAAATAAATCCAATTTTTATGATTTTTGATCAATTTATATTGATTTGGTACAGGTCTAAACCAAGTTATATCATCACATGGAGCTCTCCAAAGAACCTCTCAATTCTGACCTTGACCAAACAGTCTGCTCTAACAGTTCTAACCTTTCAGTTTCAGATATTCACCCACAAGGTCTAAAGACTGTTTAAGCTCATTCGGTCTCAAGACCGCATCAACCTAAATAGTCTCAAGACCGGACGTCGTCTAACAGTTTTAAGACCATTTAGACATAGAACCGATTGCATACTCTAAACTGTTTGGGATGCAGACTGTTTGAACACATCTAAACCGTTTTGACGAAACCGTTTGGTCCCATTCGGTCCCAAGACCTTTTGGTTCCATTTGGTCCCAAGACCGTTTGGTTCCATTTGATCCTAAGACCGTTTGGTGTCATTCGGTCCCAAGACCGTTTGGTTCCATTCGGTCCCAAGACCGTTTGGTTCCATTCGGTCCCAAAAACGTTTGGTGCCATTCGGTCCCAAGACCGTTTGGTTCCATTCGGTCCCAAGACCGTTTGCACGCAAGACCGAATGAAGCTGAGAGAACAATACGTGAAGACCGTTTGGAAGTCAAAGACCGTTTGAACATCAAACATTTTCAAAACCGTTTGGACGTCAAACGGTCTCAAAACCGTTCGAGCTACTTCATGCCAAAAGCATGAAGCTCCCATCCAAGCCTATAAATAGATCCCCAAGGGCCCTCATTTAGGGCATCGACTCCAGCACGCTGACAGGATACTGAAGGTCTGATCCAGCCTCATCTTCCACACGCCCACCTGCTCCTCTTGGCACCGAGTAGGGAGAGAAGGAAAGAGACAAGGTGAAGAAGAAGGATTGCCCAGCCTGCCTTGGTGGTTCTTCCGCTTCATTCAGATTTGCTCCGACACGACGTAGAAGACTGCATCATCTTCACCGAGCTGCGACCATCTTCTTCATCATACTCATGGTAGAACCTTCCCTTTCTTTTATTCTTCTTGTTTCTCGCATCATGCACGAGTAGTACCTTTTTGCTGGGATGCGGGGACTAGCCCCGATGCCCACGCAAATCATGTTCCTTTGTTAAACTCTCCATGTCAATGTATATAACTTTCCATTTCGTTGTTAGTTGGTATGTTTGTAGCTGATTATCTACTTGCTTTCATCTTGTTCTTTCCTATATTGTGAAATCTTCTATATGTGGGACGGAATGGCGGTTTACAAGTTCGACTTCTTGACGAGAACTTCTGATAGGATTCCTTGAGGTCGTAAGTGTATGATCCGTGAGGGGACAAGACATCTAGCCTACGGTGACACTTCTGTGGTCTAAACATCCCTCAGGGAGGACACCAGCCTTAGTTGGATTTTGTATCATCTTGTTTATCGTCGATGTTAGTTTGTAGATCTATCACCTGCTTGCTTATCATTTAACGCGGTTGACTCCCAAACTAGAAATAGAATGTGATTTCTTCGAGGTCATAAGTGTATGATCTGTAAGGGGACAAGCCATCTAGCCTTCGGTGACGCTTCTGTGTGCCTAACGCCTGTATAGGGGACTCACAACCTTCGTTGGATTTCTATATTTTCGGAGCCGTAAGTAAGTGATCTGGTTGGTGACGAGACATATGATGCCTAAGGTGATGCTTACGTGAATCTAACACCCATATGGGAGGTTCTGCAGCAGCTCTATTTGGATAGTTTTACCTTGCCTGGATAGTTTGCGTTTGAACGTATTTGGGTGTGTAGCGGTGGTGAAACCCGATACCATCCCAGCGATTCCATATCATTGATCTAACTTCAACTTTAATTCAGTTTTTCTTTTCTTACAATTAGTTTAAGTAACCTCAAATCAACCAACCGTTTAAAATATTAGCCTTAACTCGAACTAGACTAGACTGACAAAGATTCTTCAAAACGTTGTCCTTTGAGTTCGATCAACTATACTGCGATAAGACTTGTCCACTTGCGGGTGGTATTATTGCACTTTGATTTTGGTAAAAGCTCAGAGATTTCAACCCCGAGTGAGTTTGTTAGTGCATTCAAGATATCACGTCAGCCGGACAAAATTAAGAGGATGTATATGTTGTGAAAGGCTTGAGTTAGCAATATGAGTTTGTAGTAGAGGCTCTTGAGAATATGAATGATTTTCATGAGGTTATTCTAGAGAGTTGATCATTGTAGCGTTTGCCCATAAATATATCCCCAAACTACACCAAGATATCTCCTATACCATTCTTTTAGAACAACAAACTTTCTATCTCTATCCAATTCTCTATGTATATATTTGTACTAGAAGATGTATATCTAACGACGTAGAGGACCCTACGTGTTTCAATTGATTACAAGTTCTTGGTCTTGGTATTTCAATTGATTTGCTATTATTGTTGGTTGATTCTTTATAATGAAATTTTTATAAGGCGGCAACATCTACTTTGCATTTTGGGTAGATTTCCAAATTTAGAGTCCATAAGCATAAATTTTTGTTTATGAGTTATCCAATAAATAAGTCGGTCTTGTTTCACCGATAGTAATGTTTTTTTCTATAGCTTCTATATTATAGATGATTCAATCATAAAAAAATAGGAAATAGTGTTGACAAGTATCATTGGATTCTTTAGTATCAATAATCTTGTAGCAATTTATATAATGTCATCTCAACCATAACACAAATGGCACGTGCAGCACACATGTAATTCTGAACCAGATCCAGCTTCTGATTATATTGCAATAGAGCCACGACGATTCCTGCTATTTTGAGCTATTCCCTTTCCACCGCAAATTACATGAGTGTGGTCCAAACTTTGTTACTTCAGTAAAATAGACTTAGCCTCCTTACCTAAAAATAGGTATTCAAATAGCCAAGAATAGGAAGAGTATATGAGGGCAAGTTTGTGTTTTTCGTTCCTATTGCCAAGATTAGGAAGTTAGTCTTGTAAGAGGAGTATACGTGTACACTTTGTACCCTACTTATTGGTTTCTTTAGAGCACAACTGGGCGTGATGAATCAGTGCTTCCCCAAGCCCCCGTCTTCCTCATACGGATTATGGCTCCAAGACAACCCAACCCATGGAGCCTCACCGCTCTTGATGATCCAGATCTCTATTATTGTTGTCACAACCAATATCTTGCGCTACGCCCTTCGAAGTTTAGGACAACCTGCGATCATGTCCCAATTGTTGGTATGTTTGTCAATTTTCACTTGGTCGCTCATTTTCAAAAAGTTTAGGCAATTTTGTATCTCCATGGTGCATTTCTTTTTACTTTTTTTTTTCCCGTTTGATTTTAGAATATTCTAGAATCGTAAATGATAGGAAGAAAGTGGTAAATTTGGGATAATTGGAGATTTATCAAACTAAAAGTACCACGATACATAAGAAATAGACCACGTTATATAAAATATACCAACATTGTCAAATATGTGTCCAGTTTCGTCCTTACGGGATTCATCAAACTTATCTACTAAACAAAAACGAAGTCTCTTTGCCGAAAATAGGTGATTATTAAAAGTAGAGGAAGAGAGGGGACCAAGTAGATAGACCATTTGTCATCCATATTTAACGATCTCCTCTTCCTTACTGTGTCCTACACAATGAACCATAACCTAAAGAAATAAAGTGGTACACGCACGACCATCATGCGATTCCGTAACGTTCGGCCTTGATTCTATTGTTCTCTACCATCACATTTTGACATTTTTCGCATCAATAGTAAATTACATATAATTATTACGTGGGAACTCCAATCTTGTTTCCAAATCTTGTGTTGGAGCAACACTCATGTTTTTAATTCATTGCAAATGCAAAATATAGAAATTGCAATGGAATTATTAGTTTACAATTTTTAAGAACAAAACGGCGCACATGCTTGAAAATTACTGGTGATACAAAAATACAATGAAGGATATTATAAGTATGTTTATATGTCAATGAGTCATTATTAGTTACACAATGTTGCAAAGTTATAAACAAACGTCTACATATATGCGAAACATCATCCATACTTACAAATTGATGCTTTCGGTGGTGGTATAAAATTGAGTCTAATACTAAGTTTGACGAATATTAGCTCAGTGAAGCTATAGTATGATTGAGTTTGGTCATTTTGGTTTATGGTGAGTGCATGTACATTTCTATTTGATAAACAATCTTTATAGAAGGGACATGGAGTTTATATGCCATTTTCATAGTTCATTTTCATTTATGTTGGATCGGGATTAGGTCAATTAAATGATCAAGAGGGTAATTATCTACGAATGTAATCAAAATCTCTTACTCCAACTTGAAGCTCAAGTAGACTTATCACTTTTTCGAGGAAGAGAACCCCTAGAATGTTTAAAATGATTTGCTTGTAGGGTTATACATTTTATTTGACTTTTTAAATTAGTTGTATATCTAAAATAAGACCGAGAAAGTTTTTATGAACTAGATTTATACATCAATATGAGTAGCCAAAAAGAATGTCGTTCACCCCTTTATGTTTGAGAAGTCATCATGGGATGAGAGGTCTAGAGAATCAATAAAAGGCATGTGTCTTATCTGATTCCAGATTATGAAATAAAGGATAGCCAGTCAAAATCTATGTTCATTGCATGATCTCTAGCTTACAAAAAAGGTAGGATTGATGTCAATTGAGATCCCTATAGATAACATTGGACCACACACCTCATTAAACACATGTATATGTGAAATAACATAATTCATAATATATATAATATGTATTACTCTTGTTTCATCAATTTGTATATGTAATTATTAATACTATATTGAAGTATTTTATATTCAAATATGGGTGATCAAGGTGTTCGGTCCAACACATGATCGATTCCTAGTTCCTAAATTAAGGAGAACTACAATTCACAAACATTATGTCAAATACATTGATACTAACTTTGGATTAGTCAAAGTAAAAATCAACTAAAACACTTGAATATAAAAATAAATAATAAATAGATGGGATTATCAATATATTCCCAGAAGCATATAGGATAAAATAATAGACACAATAACTTGATTATTGATGATGGAAGTTGTTGTTATGCATTGCACCAATTCAATTATCAGCTAAAATCATCACAACATTTTAATTCATTAATTTGTAATATAACTTCATTATTTTGTAATCAATTTTTTTTTATCATTTTCGTTTCACATGTCCACCTTATAGTTCTAAATTCTTATGCACAAATCTTGCAAACACAATCCAAAAACTACCTTTGAAGTTGAGGGGAATTCCATAGATTAATATTCTGTTCACAATCAATTGGGATATCTAGTGTTTCAAAGCATAGATCCACATCCATAAAGATATCTAGACCTTTTGTGAAGTTTATATATTATGTTTTATGCTAAGTTAATGATTCTATCATGTATTATAATTTCTTTGAACAAAACAAAATTTCTTTCAGTGATAAAATGAATTTGTAAGGATACTTATATATATATATATATATATATATATATATATATATATATATATATATATATATATATATATATATATATATATATATATATATATATATATGAGATACTTTTTTAGGCTCTAGAATTTCTTTTACTTCCATTTATTTTGCTTCACCATAGCGAGATATACATGTCTATTTCTAATTTATTATAGAGAGTTTCAATTGTCTATAAATGTAAAACATGCATGATTAGAAACAAAAATACATATAAGATTAGGGTTTAAAATGTTAGTGTGCTTCTTTAGTTTGTTCAAAATTGCATCACTAATGTCATCAATTAGCGTACACAAAAAAAAAATAAACAAGATTGTCAATGTTAAAATGTAATATGTAATTGCCAATAGAAATCACAATAAACAACAATCTTTGTTGAGTATCTATTTGTTAGCTATTCCAAGAAATATATGCATCTCCTCCCTTGTACTTTTAGTCCAAACACTAGTAATTTAACCATCTTACAACTCTATGTTTATTTAATATATTAGATCGATCAATTTGTCTCTAACACACATTAGTGAGCTATACTAGTATAGATGTAGGCATAAAAATGTTGTTTTGTAAGATACATAAAAGGAATTTGCATCAAGGTTATCAAGTCTCTGTAATATTTTTCATTGGTCAAGGACAATGGATTTGAAAACCATATTCTAATCCACATGATCTTGTTTCACAATTATTTGGTAATAAGAAATAAAGATAGAATATGATTTTCTCAATAGTCAATGAATTTTTCTCTGTTACTTGAAACTTGATCTATTCAAAACATAACAAGATGTGTATTTCTCACCCAACTTCTAATTTAGAAACCTACGCGTCCAAAAAATTTCATATTTTTTGTTAATGAATATTTATAAGTCAGAAGTCACCTTCCTCTTTAATTCTTGAGTTGGGACTAGAAAGTGTTAGTTATCCTATGATGAACAATTTATGGACTATATTAAGTATTCAATTAACATAGATATTGAAATAAAAAAAAATCAGTATTAAAGTTTTACTAGAAGTCACATTTTCCAACATTAGATATGCATTTTTAATAAATATGATCAAGTTGAATAGCTTGACCAAGTTTTCATGCATGCATTGCAAAAAATAGACCATTTTTATATGTGAGTATTCTATTATTTCTTAAAACAATCAACTCCAGATTGTTCAAGTTCTTATGGTTCTTATAAATTTGATGAAAATAGAATTGTAACACTATAAATAATGTTTATTTAACATTATGCACGATCATGCACTCCCTAAAATAAGAATAAATTATGTTAATTTTGTAATATATCCAATATATATAAGTGTTTCAAAACACTAATGGAACATACATAAGTGGGGTTCCAACACAGTGTTTTAATAAGATTATTTCATTGGTTGATAGTTTTTCTTCGTAGAGGCACAATTATCCTACAAGAAATAATAAAATGATATGATTCTATAATTATCTATATGTTGAAATGTATTGTATAGATATATCCCCTAGAAAAGGAAAAAAAAAGCGAGCATGCCTCCAAAATATTTCCAACATAAAGTTAATGTTAATGTTGGGAGTAGCTTCCCTTTTAGATGGTTGTTGTTATTTTCATTATCAATATTATCAACCATGCTACTTAATCCCTACTTTATGGTTGATAAGGTTCAGGGTTGAATAGGGTGTCTGAAGACGACTTCCAATGACCAATCATAAATAATGAAAGTTGAGTTCAACTACTTACATATTGAATATTGGTTTCTTATTTAATAATTAACTTTAGAATGATGAGTTATTAAAATTTATTTTAAGCATGACAATTTTTAATACATTGATCATGTTTTACATTCAACTCTGTATGGTTCGTATTTTCTATGGTATACATATGTTGGATTTATCTTGATAATATCCTAAGAAAATGCAATTCAACTTTCTTTTATAATTATGTTAGACCATGGTGTTTCTTCATATAGGTGAATTTGTTGTTTTTCCTTGTACATAATCGTCCATCTAAGGTGACCATCATGTTTCTTGTCCTAAAAAAATCACCACCCTAAATTTTCTCCTTATAAAGTTACTCCATTGATGATATTTCTTTATCTTCCCACACAACCATCTTAACATTTGCATTTATGTCACTTCATCTTGCAGGTACCTTTTTGAAGCCAACATTCAATATCATAATATATGTTGGAAACATAAATTTTCTGTAAAACATACATTTTAAATTGAGACGGATATTTTAATTACAAACTATTCAAATTTCACTCCTTCGTTTCATCTATCTCATTTTAGTTGAGTCGAGTTCATCATCTTGAACAATTCCATCAATATGCATACTAAAATTTAAGTAAGAATCTTCTCATATTTTGGTACATCTGGTCAACCGTAATGTAACAGAATCATTTGTTACCCTCATCCTACCCCCACTGACTACTGAGTCAGTGGTAGCAGGGTTTGGGCACCCGTCCATAGAATGGCACATAGTTTCACACAAGCAACTTAAATGAAAGGCAATAACAACAAGACAACAAGATATTAAACATGGATAAGAGATATGTACCCATTTCTAGATTCAAGCATACCCATTTGTATTGCATTTTAGAGTTTAGAGTCTTGAGTGCAGTGGATCTTCATTTGGCAATTACAAAATTCGATAAAAAAATATATCAATGCTAAAGCATTAAGTACGCTATGAAAAGGCAACAAAATAGTTTAAGAGTACAGTAAAGGTTGCTTGGCTAGAAACAACATAGAAGAAATAAGTAGAAACAAGACATGAAACACTTAGTGATATTCTTTTATACAAAGTGTGTTTTAAGTGTATTTCCATTGTAACACTCTAACCCACTGCCCAAGGCTCTAATAGAGTTTCAGGAATGACGACTGTCCCCACAGACCACCACTAGCCTTAAATGCACACTTTGTCCTCACTCACGCACATGCAAAGATCAACTTCCCGATAGTTCACCCATCCCAGTACTGCTCCAAGATGAGCACGCTTAACTATGGAGTTCTTAGTGATAGGCTCCCAGAAAAGGAGGTGCACCTTGGTGATATGATAGTCCAATCATTCTTTTTAAGATCATGTTATCTGATGCCTCAAATCCTGGGACGTTACAATCTCCCCCACTTAGTCTCTTGACGTCCTCGTCAAGGCTCAAGTATAAGGCCTCATAATCTCTTCCCCATTTTAGTGTAGACCCACAATGGCCCATGGACACCCAGTTCCCGATCACAGAATACCAGCGCAAGGGTGGCTACATCAACCATGGACAACCCTTTCCTACATACCTGGACCGCACGGCTCAAGACTAGCATGCCATGTCCATGTGGGCCCCACCTACTGGAGGGGTTATGGCTCTAATACCATTTGAAATGCTCGGGCCCACTACCCAAGGCAGAAATAGAGTTTCAGGAATGACGACTGTCCCCACAGACCACCACTAGCCTTAACTACACGCTTTGTCCGCACTCACGCGCATGCCAGGATCAACTTCCCGATAGGTCACCCATCCCAGTATGACTCCAAGATGAGCACGCTTAACTATGGAGTTCTTAGTGATGGGCACCCGGAAAAGGAGGTGCACCTTGGTGATATGGGTAGTCCAATCATTCCTTTTAAGATCATGTTATCCGAGGCCTCAAATCTTGGGATGTTACATCCATTATACTCAACAACATAATATGGCCATTGACCAACTTCCTATTAGAAGGGTCTGTAAGGGTGCTTAAGATTATCCAACCCCTTTTATCAACATGGTCCACCTTATCTTGACATCTCAAGTAAGGCGCCCAACCTTGTGCCCTTACCCTGAGAATATAGGTAGGTACACCAGGTTTGTATTATGGACAAGTTCAATTATGTTCAAGGTTTGTTCAACATATTTCTTGCAAAATGAACATACTAATCATAGGGAACAAGTAGCTCAAACAAGTAATTAACTAGACAAGCATTTATACGAGCATACATACAAACAAGTCAATACTATAGTAGGGTCAAGAGAGTAAGCATACCTTATGAGTAGAGTACACGATTAAGCATTCTTAAGAAAGATTCCTAGAGATGATCCAAACCAATAGAACCTCACAAAGAAAGATATAGAATGGTGTCTTAGATACAAAGGGTTTGATAATCTAATCATTATATGGTACACATGGATATTCCCCTAGACCTAGGTTTCAAGTATAACAATCTTAGTTCCAAACAATCATGCAAGTATTCAATAAACCATAAGCATCAACACTAGACCTTAGGTCTAGATGAAACCTACACATTAAGAGTGATACTAGATAAACATGGTTTTTGATTTGGATATAAGGGAAGCATGAGATTTAGATTATTATCATGGTTTACATGCAAGACATGATAAAGTCATATTAGATCAATTCAATGCAATAGGGTCATATCACCAAGTCATAAGATCAGAAAAGAGCCTAGGATAGATCAAGTTGATATTAGTTCTACAAGCATGATAGATTTTCAGATTTGAACAAGATAGAACATGGGGTCAACATAACAATCATATTTCATCATATGGGCCCAACTAGGTCAACTAAGTAATTTAGTGCACAAAAGTGAGTCCCTTAGGTTACATGAGTTGCATCATGGAAAAAGGACATAAGACCCTAGTAAGGCATAGCTCATATAATAGGTTGATTACTGATTTCGAAGTTCAATCATTACATGATGAGCAATTAGGTCTAACACTCCATATATGACCCACTTGCATCATTAAACACATAAAAGAGTCATATATAGAGCAAATCTAGTCAAAGGGTCAACCACAAAAAGGGGCTAGAGTTTACTGATTTGCAGGAAAATAAGGTCCAAGATCATTAATTATACAAGTGGTGAATGTTTAGGGTTAATTAGTAATCAAAAGGTTGCAAAGGATCATCTTTAGTGAAAATAGGGGTGAAACATGAAAAACTAGCAAGAGACAGCAGCACCACATGAAAGCTGACATTTTTCTAATTAAAAAGGTATGTAACATCAAGATATTGGGTTAAACAAGCTAGGAGTTATAAGGTTTATAAGATTGGACCATTAAGAGGGGGATTTCGGGTGATTTACCCTAATGGGCCGAGCTTGAGCGACCAAAGTGGCCAGCCCGTAGTTGTTCCACTGGTCACACTCCCTGGCCGGCGACTGGGCATTGTGGAGTGCGGCTGCAGGTCCGGTCCATCAGGCTCCGTGGTGACGGGGAGGGATGAGTTACGTCGGGGAGCGGTCGAGTGTGGGGATGAGCGGTGTTGGGTGACCAGGATGCTGGGACTGGGGGACGCGCGTCGCGTTGCAAGTGGGAGAGGCTTCCGCGGGGTCTGCTTCAGGATGAGAGAGAAAGAGAGAGCACGGGTGAGGGAGAGGGGCATGCCCTAGACAAGCAATCTGGGCTATTTTCCCGACGATCTGATGCTCCAAACCCTTGTGAAGGTGGGTGGCGGCACCGTCGGGTTACTGGAGGGCGCTAGAGGCGGCGACAATGCTCACGTGAGAAGAAGAAAAGAAAGAGAGGGAGAAACTGAGGGGGTGCCACATTTATATGATATGAGGAGGTCTAGGGTGTGAGAGGTGTGGGTTTTAGTGTTCAACGGGGCACATTTCCATTAGAGCTCGAAAAAAGGGGGTGTGAACACATCACCAGACCTGCCCCTGGTTTCTAGCCATTCTATTGGTAGTGGTGGCTAGTCGAGAAGGCCAAGGGCTGATGGGGACTAGCCCAGGTGAGTGGACTATGCGCTTCCATGGAGGAGGCGAACAGCTTTGCTGCTACACAACGTCAGGTCACAGAGAAACAATAGCCATCAGATCTACTCTCTGATCTACAACTCGCAAGATCCAACGGTCTCCAGGCCCCGAGCGGGAGATGAGAAAGAGAGGGGGAAAAAGAAGGAAAGAAAGAGAGAGGGTTGGGGTGGGGACCGGTGGTCCCCAGGAGAGCACCCTCGATTGGGCCGGGCTCAGCAAGCCAATGAGTCAAGAAACAACTAGGGCAAAAACAAAAGGAGAGTAAGGTTGAGGATTAGGTATTCAACTAACCATAACTCATGCATTCTAACTCCGATTTTGATGAAATGACTTGTGTTGGAATCGTGAGAACTAGCTTTAGAACATGGGAATCAAATCAAGGTGGGTAGGTAATTTTACACCAGATCAAAACCAAAGGAAGGGATGGCAATGAGTGATAGGATGGAAACTAAACTAGCATCAAATTGAGTGCAATGAAGGTATCAATTGCATTCAACAGTTACCAAATTTTTGAAAGTAAAACAAGTATATTGAGCAAAATAGGGTTTTGAATTACATAATGGAGGAGAGAGAAAGATCACTCTATCACATCCTCCCCACCTTCGAAGAAATTTTGTCCCCAAAATTGAGCTAATCTATAAGTTAAGATTCGAGATTTTATATTCAATGTTAAAATCATCATACTATCCCATGAGGTATCATCACCACTTACCAAAACAACCTCATTCTAAAACCAAGAAATCGAGCATCAAGGTCAACACATAGTCATATGGATCATCAAATTGGGAAAGATCATCACATGAGTCACATATTTAGAGATATTTCTGTATATATCACCAATTTCGGAATAACACACCTCAAGTCACACAAATAGAGCTCTTATATAAAGAGTACAACATGACTTTCAATCCCAACATTTAAGGTTCTAGCTTCGACATTGGCCTAGGTGGGTTTATTACATCCATGATTGAGATTTCATATAACAATAGTTTTATATAAACATTATAATTGATTATCATGGTTTCATACTCAAAATCAATGGAAGGGCCCACCCTAGTCCACATGGAGCAAAACCCTAAGTCATAAATCGAGCTTTTCATCAAGTCTTCATATCATTTTCAAGATTTGGGAACATGAAGATCATTAGTAATATATTGAGGGTGATATCTGAACCCAAATGAGATGATCATGGGGGATCAAGTCAAGCCAAGATAAATAGTCACTGAGTCAAGATTTCATTGTGCAATATTAGGAGTCGAGTTTGGACATAAAAGCCATAGATCCAACTATCTTAAAACTAGGGTTTACATTCCTAATTAGACATAGGGGTGATCATCCATCTGTATACAAAAATCAAGAAACATTTTGAGATATAAGTAGCTTTTTGAGATATCAATTTGAGTCCATTATCATGGTAGTCCAAGGTTGATGAATGATCTAGACCTATGTCTTTCTAGGAACCTAAACACTAATTATAGTCAACAATATCATATTTCAAGACTGCCATTAAATTGAGATTCAAGATCAAGTATCAAATTCATCATGGAATTTACATGTTAGAGACTTAGGTCAAGAAATCAAAATAGTGTGAAAGGGGTAACCTTTCCAAAGTCTAAATAATCATCAAGTTGAAAATGTAGAGGCAGTCGGAATAGGGTTGTGACTTATATTAGGGGGATTCATGAGTCAACTGCCACCCTAATCTAGCACACTATTCTATATCAATCATGAGTTACCAAGAATATTCAAATAGGGAAAGTATCAACCATTGAATCACGTTGTGTAAGGTCATGAGTCCAACATCAAGATCATTAATGGGGCATCCAAATTTCCAGATATTGTGAGTTCGAGGTCATAATATAATTCCCCTCCTTTCATGATCAAGGTAAGGGTATATTTTGGAAATCGAGAAGTCAAATTGAGAACTTGAGAGTTTGAGCATATTAGTACATGATTTAGATCTAGGTTCATCATATCATTTAAATTGAGTCTATAAAGAGGAATATAGTCAATAGAGGATTTTCCACTTGTAGCAAGTCTACACATCATACTCTAGGCTTACAAAGGAATGGTCATTTCATGGCATGATCATTACATATATCAAATTAGGAAAAGTTTGCTCAACTATGTTTGAGGTTTAATCAAAATAGGGACAACATAGGTATAGTCAATAGGGACCCCATCAAACATGAGGTGTAAAACATGAGTCCCACCTTATTTCACCATATCGAGAATTTACCTTAAACATAGGAAACATTTATGTCTAATCTTGAGTTTTCATAACTCTACACATGTGTTCCCCACTTCCAAGAGTAGTTTCTATATCAAATAGGGCTTTCAGTTTAAGATCAGATCATGTCATTTCATCTAAATCAACTTTCATGATTTCAAGTGAATTTTAGTTTTTCTCATGCATAAGCTACCCAAAATCAAGGAACCATGTGATTAATGGTCATGAGAGAAGAATCACATGACAAGATGAGAAACTACCTAATCATCATCTACTTGGGTGGCTTGGGTGATCCTTAAAGAAAATATGAGACGTCAAAAGACTCTCTAAACTTACGGAAAGGATTTTAGTCCTTCCTAGGTTCTTAAGATGTGTTATGCCTTAAACCTATATATAGGCCTATGTGTATAGCTAACGAAACCATTAATTACCCTCATCCTACCCCCACTGACTACAGAGTCAGTGGTAGTAGGGTTTGGGTGCCCGTCCATAGAACAACACATAGTTTCACACAAGCAATATATATGAAAACGACAATAACAACAAGACAACAAGATATTAAACATGGATAAGAGATATGTACCAATTTCTAGATTCAAGCATACCCATTTGTATTGCATTTTAGAGCTTAGAGTCTTGAGTGCAACAGATCTTCATTTGGCAACTACAAAATTTGATAAACAAAATATATCAATGCTAAAGCATTAAGTACACTAAAAGGCAAGCAAATAGTTTAAGAGTATAGTAAAAGTTTCTTGGCTAGAAACAACATATAGGAAATAAGTAGAAATACGACATGAAACACTTAGCCATATTCTTTTATACAAAGTGTGTTTTAAGTGTATTTCCATTATAATCAACAACATAATATGGTCGTTGACTAGCTTCCTATTGGAAGGGTCCATAAGGGTGCTCAAGAGTAGCCAAACCCTTTTATTGACATGGTCTACCTTATCTTGACATCTCAAGTAAGGCACCCAACCTTGTTCCCTTACCCTTAGAATACAGGTAGGCACACTAGGTTTGTATAATGGACAAGTTCAATAATGTTCAAGGTTTATTCAACATATTTCTAGCAAAATGAACATACTAATCGTAGGGAACAAGTAGCTCAAACAAGTAATTAACGAACCAAGCATTTATACGAGCATACATACAAGCAAGCCAATACCATAGTAGGGTCAAGAGAGTAAGCATACCTTATGAGTAGAGTGCAAGATTAAGAATTCTTGAGAAAGATTCCTAGAGATGATCCAAACCAAGGGAACGTCACAAAGAAAGATATAGAATGATGTCTTAGATCCAAAGGGTTTGATAATCTAATCATTATATGGTACACGTGGATATTCCCCTAGACCTAGGTTTCAAGTATAACAATCTTAGTTCCAACCAATCATGCAAGTATTCAATAAACCATAAGCATCAACACTAGACCTTAGGTCTAGGTGAAACCTCCACATTAAGAGTGATACTAGATAAACATGATTTTTGATTTGGATATAAGGGAAGCACGATATTTAGATTATTGTCATGGTTTACATGCAAGACATGATAAAATCATATTCGAACAATTCCATGCAATATGGTCATATCACCAAGTCATAAGATAATAAAAGAGCCTAGGATAGATCAAGTTGATATTAGTGCTACAAGCATGATAGGTTTTCCAATTTGAACAAGATAGAACATGGGGTTAACATAACAATCATATTTCATCATATGGGCCCAACTAGGTTAACTAAGTCATTTTGTGCACAAAAGTGAGTCCCTTAGGTTATATGAGTTGCATCATGGCAAAAGGACATAAGACCCTAGTAAGGCATAGCTCATATATTAGGAAGATTACAGATTTTGAAGTTCAATCATTACATGATGAGAAATTAGGTCCAACACTCCATATATTACCCACTTGCTTCATTAAACACAAAAAAAGTCATATAGAGAGCAAATCTAGTCATAGGGGTCAAGGTGGTCATTAGGGCGCATTTATATGGTCTAAGATGTCAACCATAGAAAAAGGGGTTAGAGTTTACTGATTTGCATGAAAATAAGGTCCAAGATCATTAATTATACAAGTGGTGCATGTTTAGGGTTGATTAGTAATCAAAAGATTGCAAAGGATCATATTTAGTGAAAATAGGGGTGAAACATGCAAAACTAGCAAGAGACAACATCACCACATGAAAGCTGAATTTTTTTTTATTAAAAAGCTATATAACATCAAGATATTTGGTTAAACAAGCTAGGAGTTATAAGGTTTACAAGATTGGACCAATAAAAGGGGGATTTTGGGTGATTTACCCTAATGGGCCGAGCTTGACCAACCAAAGTGGCCATCCGGTGGTTGGTCCACTAGTTGTGCTCCTTGGTCAGGGACTCGACACTGTGGAGTGCGGTTGTAGGTCTGGTCCAGCGGGCTCTATGGCAATGGGGAGGGATGAGTTGCATCAGGGAGAGGTCGAGCATGGGGATGAGCGATGTTGGGCGATCAGGATGTTGGGACAGGAGGGACACGCGTCACATTGCAAGCGGGAGAGGCATATGTGGGGTCTACTTCAGAACAAGAGTGAGAGAGGGAGGGTGAGGGAGAGGGGCGCACCCAAAACAAGCAATCTGAGCCATTGTCCTGATGATATGACACTCCATGCATCATCCTCTTCCTCAAGATAGGGTTTCTAAACCCTTGTGAAGGTGGGTGGTGGCGCCGCCGGGTTGCTGGAGGGTGCTAGAGGTGGCGACAACGCTCGTGCGAGAAGAATAAAAGAAAGAGAGGGAGAAATTGTGAGGGGTGCCCTATTTTTTAGGATGTGAGGAGGTCTAGGATGAGAGGGGTGTGGGTTTTAGGGTTCGAACGAGGCACCTTTCCATTAGATCTCAAAAAAGGGGCGGTGTGAACACATCACCATACCTGCCCCTGGTTTCTATCCATTCTAATGGTCGTGGAAGCTAGTCGAGAGGGCCAAGGGCTGATGGGGACTATCCCAAGTGAGTGGACCATGCACTCCCATGGTAGAGGTGAGTAGCTTTGCTACTGCACAATGTCAGGTCACGGAGAAACAACGACCGTCGAACCTACTCTCTGATCCGCAGCTCACAAGATCCAACGGTCTCTAAGCTCCGGGCAAGAGGTGAGAAAGAGAGGTGAAAAACAAATGAAAGAAAGAGAGAGGGTTGGGGGCGAGACCAGTGTGCCCCAGGAGAGCGCCCTCAACTAGGCCTGGCTTGCCCGACCCATGAGTCAAGAGACAACTAGGGAAAAAACAAAAGGAGAGTAAGGTTGAGGATTAGGTATTCAACTAACCATAACTCATGCATTCTAACTCCGATTTTGACGAAACGACTTGTGTTGGAATCTTGAGAAGTGGCTTTAGAACGTGGGCATGAAATCAAGGTGGGTAGGTAATTTGACACCAAATCAAAACCAAAGGAAGGGATGGTGATGAGTGATAGGATGGAAACTAAACTAGCATCAAATTGAGTGCAATGAAGGTATCAATTGCATTCAACAATTACCAATTTTACATAAAATTGCATTCAATAATTAAATTGAAGGTAAAACAAGTATATTGAGAAAAATAGGGTTTTGAATTACATAATGGAGATGAGAGAAAGATCATTCTATTACATGTACTTAGCATTAGCACTTTAAATAGTATAATTCTCTAAAATCTCAATGCATATATTTAACTATGTTTGTGATGGTTTGAAATCCATTTGGTTACAATCCATTTCTTGAAAGTTCAAGTTAGTGATAATTTCTTGATCAATTGAATATCATCAATAAATTGTATGTACTAAATGATAGATATCGAATATTTTTTTGTTCTATAGCCATAGATTCATTTATCCATCATTCTCTCTTATGTAAGAAAATATACTACTTTGGTAAATATTTACTTTATGGTTCAACCTTTGTTGTTTACTACATGTAAAGTACATTGAAGAGTTTGAACATGCACTTTGTTTAGAAAAGCTTAGGTTGATAATTTCACATACCATAGACTCCTTAAGGCCATGCATGCTCTATTTAGAGGCCCAAATTGTTGGGCATATGATCATCTTCGTGGAGGTACTTGAGCACTCCCAGGGAGTCGGTTTGGAAGATGATGTTGTTCCACTGGTGTTCCTTGCTTATTAGCAAGGCTTAGTGGATGGAATATAGTTTAGTTTCCACTATGCATGCCATGAGAATGTAATGCCCTTTCCCCGTGATGCACGTGTAAAAGGTGTCAGCCACATGAATGTGACCGGCCTAAATCATGCGTTCAACATGGAGAGGATCCAGAGTAGATTGACTTTTAAGATTATAACCCAAAACCCAAGCCCCCACAACTATTATACATGGTCTGATGTAGTAATCGGGATTGAACCACAGGGATAAGGTCGGTAGGTGTTAAGTATGCAGGGTCTCACACTCATACACTCTGGGTGAACATATGGTTTTAAAAAGGTTGTTTCCTATTGAACTAAGGTACTCCAGTCAAAACAAAGAAAGTTAAAGGAAAGAAAAGAACAATAGAAGAAAAACAATTAAAAATGTAAGGATACAAAGATATGGAAGGAAACATGGATTGAGTTTCACCTACTAAGGTTTCTCACCAACATGAAAACCCACGCCCCTTTGTACACTCCTATCAAGGTTACACGCAGTCAGAAAAATGTCTATTCCCTCCTCTCTCGAGATAAGGATAGATCTAGGATCTAAGGTGGCTTTTTCTCGAGATAACCACACTACAACCACAAAACAAACCATCTGATTGTAAGCTTTAGCATTCCAACATTCTCATGCATTCATACTACTCCATAACACTAGATAAAGAAGATACTACTCTTTCAAGGTACCAATGATCAAACATCAGAAGATGGTATCTAAGCATACAAGTGAAGCATTAAGAACAAGCGTATGGAGATAATCTTGATAAGAGAATATATATATTCAAAGGTAAGCAAGAATGTACATGTTGGGAGAGCCTTACTGGCTACTCCCAACCCAAGTTAAATGTTTAGCCACACATGTTAACGGACAACATAATGGCATTACAAAATGCTAGATACATCACAAAAAAGAAGGGGGGGGGTACAATGTAACTGAGATGATAGATATAGATGGAGAGAGAAGATGGTGATACACCAATATAATCCTTTGAATCTAGATATGGGATGGCTGATGCGAAGGCTTCTCCTTCCTTTGAAGAATAGGGTGGTCAATCTTCTCTCTCCTTCAGCTCCTGCCTTTAGAGATCCCAGACTGATGGATGTGAGTGATTATGGAATTTGGCAGTACTTCGTGGTCCTTGATGATCTGATGATGTGACAAGTCGAGGTGGGTGGCCTATTTATAGGTGTTTCCTACCGACTTAACCATCTGGGCTGCAGTCGCAGTTGGATCTCGGTTGAGGTAAGGCCACGGTTGAGGCATGATCTTGGTCAAGGCCTGATCTCAGTCGAGGCCTAATATCAGTCAAGGTGTGCAAGTTGTAGGCTGTGACTGAAGGGAAGCACCATGGTCGTAGGGCGTAGAGGTGGTAATGATGGCTTTGAACACAGTAGGGGGTCCTTAGTGGTCAATGAAGCCGTAGTCGAGGTGCTAGCCGCGACCATGTCTTGCTCTGACCCTGCAAAGGTGGAAGATGTGGGTAATTGAGATTTTTGGTATAAAGTACTAAAATAAGTGGTAAAATCTATAAAAGGTATGTTAGGAAAATCATAAAACATATGCAAAAAGTGCATAAAATGATATGTTATCAGAATGCTAGTGGCATGTAAGACTCCAATTTTACAAAACATATATGTTATGGATTAGAAGCTTAATTATCATTCAGATGCCACAAACATGATAATTATTTCATAAAAATAAATTTTATTGAACCAAAACATGATAAAGTAACATTTTTCATGTCTCAGGTTCTACAACATAAAACTTAAACTTTGAACTAAGATATACTAGTATATAATCCTCATATTAAATGAAAACTAAACTAAATGGCGTAAGATAGTTGGCACCCCACTAGGGATAAACTCCTAAATTGTCCTTGAGATGTATGCTTCTTAGTTATTCTCCCTTATTATTTCCTCTTGTGCACATCAAGTCCCACCCATGCATGCAATAAAACCTTATTATATTAAGAGGCATTGAGTATTGTTATAAAAAAATATTAACTTGGAAATAAGATAAAAGATGAAATTTATTTAAGTAATAAAATTGGATTCACATGTTATGATCTTAGTGGTGTGATTATAGTGTCCTCTACTCTTATGCACAACCTATGCTCATAACGGACATAGGATCAGCTGATGTTCCATTTGAACTCATGATTTGCACCTGAGTGCCATTACTTATGCCCCAATTGAACTTGTGATAGCACATAAGTGCCATTATGTTCGACTTGAACTCATAAGGAAACAAGGCTCAACACTAACATGATGAGGACAAAATAATACAACTGATTACATGATTTGTCGTTAACTTGAAATAACTTTTCTTTGATTTAATTTCATATGATTGTGATATAGTTACTTGACATGAAACTTGTAAGCACAATAGTAATTCAAAAACCTTGAGGGGATATTTAAGAAAGTGATATTCAACATGGAGTGCATAGATTTGTAATTAATTTATCTTGATCTTCAAAATAAATCACAAACTGATTGGAAACCAATATTTAATACTAAAAGTAATGGACCTACTTACCTCTCTCTTAGAGAAGATCCTAGTTGTTATTCTTAGGTTGATGAAACACTACTCACTTTCTAGGGGTTGATGAACACTAATTAACCTATTCATTCAATAATCATTTACTAATATTTATATTCACCTTAATTTCAATGGTTTCATGGTTCATTAAGGGTTTGGATGAAAATTCATGGTCAAAACAGGCTATTAATCCAGATCATGGATGTTACTTATGTTTTAATCTTTTCGTGAAGCATTTTTGCATAATTATCTAATCAGTATGTAACTTGTTATGATTTTTAGAAACATACCAATCAAAATTCTTGAAAATTCTATGTGTTATCGATAAAAAGGTGCAACTAAAGTAGGGCCCATGTTGTTGTGGACCCAAAAAAGTCTGACACTTGGCTCAGTCACCTTCCGGGTGATATGTGTGATCATAAGTAGCAATAGGGTTTGAAAACCTGAATTCACCCATGTGTTTGTAACACATCATTGAAAAATCCTAAGGTAAACATGGAAAATTGCCACCCTAGATCTCCGTGTTCATCTTCGTTGTGAGATCAGAAGATTACACGACTCAAGAGCATCAATTCAAAGCCTAGACTTGATAATGGTATCGTTGTTGGAATCCTAAGTTCTAGGCACCATCCTTGAGTCCAACCAAACTCGGCAACCCCAAACATGGGTTGTTGATTAGTGGAAAGCAACCAAGATGGCTTATCAAAATTGAAAAGATACAGACCACACAAAAAACAACGAGTATCATTGGTTTCTTCGTACAAAATTGAATCTAAAGTGAAGACACTAGGGTGAACGATGGTGAGACGATCAAGAATTGCCAATATATGCATTATGATATTAACCAGAAGGGGAAGATGAAAAATAATAATTTACCTCAGATTCAGATAATTTAGTTCGATCAAAATCTTCTCAAAGGATCATGGAGGTAATATTGAACATTAAAGATGACCTTGATGACCGTGAGCATCATGATAGACAAATAGAATAGCTAAGGGAACAATGAAGTGTGGGATGTGTGGCGTCTATGGATTTGAGAAAGACTATAATGTATTTAAGTTCTTGGGTAATCTTTCATAGTCCTTATATACTTATATATGTCAAAGAGGAACAAGGAGGCTAAAAGTTCCTAGACATTTGGAAGCTTATGTAGCTCTATAATTCTTTATTGGTCAGGGAGTTTTGGTGGGTGAAACCCTATCAAAGTAGGGGTCTTCATATTCACCTCTCTACGCTAATGATGGTAGTGGATTTTTATGAGCGAGATATCATGGAGGGGTAAAACACCAGGAAGATGATGGAGTCATTTTCTATAGAGTTATACAAACTCTAGACATTAAGCGAGGAAGATGAGTTGGGACTCCATTGTACCCAGATCCAAGACCCCAAATCAGACAGGGTTGTGAAAAGGGGGTAATTGAGATGTATTTGGGCTATAAGGAAAAACCAAAGACCATTACATGATTTCCATCATAATTAGGATTTGATTCATGAGTCTAGGATATTTCTTTTCTTTGATAAATAGAGGGATCTAGGATCATCCAACTGATACAAAATTTTGCATGCAACCTAATCTTAATGTGAGGGAATCTGAATTTCAACTTGGCTTCCAATTTTGAGGGTCATAACAACATATTAAGTTGTTAAGTAAAGCCTTTATTTTATTTTCAAAGATAATGTAAAAACAATTAAGCACTCACATTTTGAATAAATCCAATTATTTTTGTAATAATCTTTTATAGATTTTATTGGACCAATATATGTGTATTGAGTGGGTCGATTTCAATTTGACCGTCACTTGTTACTTAGTTATATATATGGACTATTGTTTATTTATTCAAATATTAATTATCTAATATTAATTACAATTTTTTGAGGATGCTACAATTCTACCCCCCCCCATAAAATTTCGTCCTTGAGGTTTTCAAACTACTACCCACCTTAAGGTTTAGCTTATCCCTAGTTTGTAATACTCAACATGTATATCTATCTAAATAAAACTAGATCATACACTATTATATGATCCCATAAAACTTTGTCCTCAAAGTTTGAAGTTTCTTACCATGACATGGATCTCTACTATTCAAATGCATTAGATTTAGGTAGCTACCCAATCTAGGTGTTTTGTATTAACTCTCCTAATGATAACCCTAGATTTTATGTTGTCTAGGTGTAGATATAAAGGTGTGAGATGTCATCATGCTACTCTCCAAAATCTTAGTATCAAACACGATCCACACCAAACATTTTTATCAAGAATAAGAAGAGATGCACGAAAATTCTTTTATGCTCCTGACATTTCCTCTAAAATCCCCATTAGTTGGCCATCATCATTGAGAATAAGAGAGGACATGGCACTAGCTGTGATAGAGTAGAGTTAACACAAAGATTCTGTATTAGATAAAATATTATCCCTAACACGTGTCCAGTAAAAGGGATATACATTCTAGATATATCCTTAAAATTATCCCTAAAATATATCTATCTAAACTTAGATCTCTTATAGGATTTCTACCTCTCAAGTAAAAGGGATATACATTCTAACTCCTTGACTTCCTACAATCTAGACATACATATTTTATCATCAAGGGAGGGATGAAAGAGATATTGAGGAAATAAAGAGAAAATTTTGGTGACCAACTATATTTTTAGAACTGATACCATATTGTAACACCCCAATTTCTCAACAAACATATATTATTGAGCGACAACTTAATTTTAATTGGAATGTCACTAACATGATAATCATTGTATAAATTAAAGTTTATTGAACCAACACATGATAAATATAATATATCACATCTCCCAAGTTCCACAACATAAAACTTAAACATTGAGATGAGCTAAACTAGCACATAATCCTCATATGAAATGAAAAATAAACTAAATACCATAAGATAGTTGGTACACTACTATGGATAAATTCCTAAATCAACCTTGAGATGCATGCTAGCTGGTTATGCTCCCTTATTCTTTCCTCCTACCAACATCGCTTCCCCAGATATAAATGCAGTAAAAAACATGTTAAAGCAAGTGACATTGAGTATTTTTATAATTGAATAATAACTTGGCAACAAAAAAATGTGAAACTTATTTGAGAAATAAACTTGGGTTCACATATTGTGATCTTAGTGATTGATAATAGTGTCCTCTACTTGTATGCACCAACAATTCTCATAAGGCTCATAGGTCTGACTGATGTTCCATTTGAACTCATGATTTGCATTTGACTGCCATTACTTATGCCCCAATTGTGATCATTATTGCACATAAGTGCCACTATATTCCAATTGAACTCAGAAGGCCTAAAGTATCAGCACTTACATCATGAAGACAAAATAATATAACCTATAATATGATTTTTCATTAACATAGACTAACTCTTTTTCAACTCAATTTTGTATGATTTTGGCTTAAGTACTTGAAGGAAATTTGAATACATAATTGTAATTCAATGACCATGAGAAAGTAATATTAAGCTTGAAGTGCACATATATGTATAATTTATTTGGATCATCATAATAAATCATAAGGCGATTGGAAACATACATTTAAAATACTCAAAGTTTATGGACCCGCTTACCCCTCTCTTAGAGAAGATCATAGTCGATCTTCTTAGGTTGATGAAATCCTTCTTACTTTCTTGGGGTTGATGGACACTAATTACGAAGCTCATTCAATAACTATTCAGTAATACTGATATTCACCTTAGTTTCTAGGTTTCATGATTCATTAAGAGTTTAGGGGGGGATGTTTTGGTAAAAATAGGCTATAAAATTGGATTAGGGATGTTCCTTGTGTTTTTATCTTACCAAAAAGCATTTTTACATAATTTTTTTATTAATAGATAACTTGTTATGATTTCTTTGAAGTATTGGACCAATAAAAATTCAAGGGAAATCCATGTGTTATCTGTAGAAAAGCACAACTGACGTAGGGCCCATGTTGTCGTGGATCAACAAAAGTTGGCCCCTCGGCATGGTTACCCTCAAGGCGAGACGTGTGACCATAAGTAGAAATAGGGTTTGAAACCAAATTCTCCCATGGGCGTGTATGCATCAATGAAAAACACCAATATAAATCTAGAAAATCATCACCTTGGATCTCCTTATTCATCTTCTTCTCCAACTCAAAAGATTACATCACTCAAGGAGCATCAACTCAAAACCCTAAACCTGATTGTCGATGTCGCTGTTGGAATCCAAGGTTCTAGGCACCCTCCCTGAGTTCACCAAACCCAGCAAGCCCAAAGATAGGTTGTCGGTCTGTCGAGAGCAACCAAGATGGATTTGACCAGAGATCATCTGCAAGTACATCAAAATCGGCAAGAATTTCATGGAGCACAGAAAGTATCATTGTCTTCTTCATCCAAAACCAAATTTAAAGGCAAAGAAAGCATGGAAAATAGTGGAAATATGGTGGATATTTCCTATCCATGCAGTTTGACAGTACCTCAGGGGAAAATGGGAAAGCATTATTTACCTCAGATCATGGAGGAAAAATGAAACCTCATGGACGACCTTATTGCTCACGAGTGTCGTGACAGACTGCCAGAAGTGCAAAGTGGGCGATGAAGTTTGGGATGTATGGAGTCAGTGGATTTGAGCAAGATCATGATGAATTTGAGTTACTGGTTAATCTTTCAAAGTCTCTAAAGGCTTATGTACGTGTGTAGAGCGCACCGAGGCTAGAAATCTTCAGACCTTTTGAAACTCAGGTAGCTCTAGGATTCTCTCTTGGTCAGGGAGTTGTGGTGGGTCAAACATGTCAAAGTAGGGTTCTTCATATTCGCCTCTTTGTGATGATGATGGTGGTGGGTTTTTGTGAGCGAGATATCATGGAGGGGGGAAAGATTAGGAAGTTGAAAGAGTCATTTTTTGTATAGTCTTTGGAACTAGACATCGAGTGAGGGAGATGAGTGGGAACTCCAAGTGTACTCGGATTTTAGAGCCCGGATCAGACAGGGTTGTGTAAAGGGAGCAATTGAGATGCATCTGGTCCACTTGACAAAACCAAAGCCCATTAAAACATGACTTCCAATGTAATTAGGATTTAACTCATTCTTAAGTAAAACCTCAATTTAACTTTTTAGGACTGTGTAAAACAATTAGGGTCTCACATTTTGAATAATGTCAATTATTTGTTTATAGTAAACTCGTATAAATCTTATTGGACCAATATATAACATTGAGTGGGCCAATTTCAATTTGACCCTCACTTGTTACTTTGTTTATTAGCTGGAGGTCTCAGGTGAATACAATTACCAAGTTTTTTCTACTTTTTTTTCGAAATGTTCATCATGAATGAATGGTAAGATGTAAGTTTGTACTTGCGCAGGCCGGGATCCTATTGGGCCCGACGGTTTTGGGTAAGCTGGACTTGTTTAAGAACGTGCTCTTCGCGTCCGAGAAGATGACGCAACTGAAAACGGTGGGCGTTTGCGGCTTTCTGGTCTACATGTTCATGATCGGCCTGAAGACGGACTTGACCAGCATACGCACCATAGGCAAGCAAGCCCTTCTGATTGGCTTGGCCGGGATGTTGATCCCTCTGGCCTTGTGTATGGCTCTGGACACCACGCCGTTGTACGGGTTCGGGGAAGTGGACAAGTACATATATGCCGATGTTACCTTCAGCACCACTCTCCGATGGGCGCCGTCGATGCTGATCGTGATATTCGACCTGCTAAGCGAGAAGAACCTCCTCAACTCCAAGGTCGGCCGGCTGGCTATCGGCATCAGCGTTGTGGAGACGCTCCTGGATACTGCATCCCACATCGCGGTAAACCTCTACTTCCGCAGCTCCATGAACATGGGCAACACCGCTATGCAGGTCGTGTCCTGGCTCGCCTTCTACTCGATCCTCTTCGGTGCCACTAGGCCATTAGCGTACAGGGCGTTGCGGGACAGCACGGGGAAGCCGGTGACAGACAGGGGCCACTTCACAGACTCCCACTTCACCATCTTCTTCGTGCTCATGTTCGTATCCGGGATTCTGACAGGAGTCATCGGTCTGGGCGTGGGGCATGGGGCGTTCTTGCTCGGCCTGGTGCTCCCTAGCGGTCCGCCGCTGGGCTCCGCCTTTGTGGAGAGGCTTGAGAGCCTCGTGTCTGTGCTGTTCATCCCCGTCTCTGTCGCGCTTGCCGGCCTTCATGTTGACATGGGACTGACTCTGTCGGCACTCCAAGAATGGAGGTACCTGCAGTTCGTATTGATGGTCGAGATGACGATCAAGATGATTTGCATTTTGCTCTCTGCGGTTTTTTTCTTCGGCGTCTCGTGGAACAATGCCTTAGCTCTGGCTATTGTGGTGTGTAGCAAAGGTCTCAACGACGCGTCTCAGGTCTTCGGTTGGATAGATTTCGGTGTAAGTGATACATATATATAGATATCGCCGAGCAGCTATATATTATTGATTGTCTATTGACAACTAAAGAGAAGATCTTCGATTCTCTCTGTAGGACGAAGAAAGCATATCGGTACTGCTGATGTTCAACATCATCGTGTTGGCGGCCGTCCCGGCTGGGTTTCTCAAGGTTGTGTACCGACCGTCGGCGAGGTACAAGGGCTACAAGAGGAGGTCCATCGAGCAAACCAAGGACAGCCGCGGGATCCGGTTACTCGCGTGCGTCCATGACGAGATCGGCGTACCTGCTGTAATCACCCTCCTGGAGACGCTGTGTACGCCAGGAGCGGGGCACGTAACTAATACGAGCTTGAAGGCGGGAGAAACTTTCAAGTACGGCGAAAGGCCGCCTGACGCCGTTGACATACCGGCCGAGGTCGACGTGCTACACCTCATCGAGCTCGCTGGCAGAGTAGAGCCCATCTTCCTCCAGTACAAACACCACAGCAAAACAACGGAGTCCTATTCCACCTCTAGCACCATCCGAATAGTCAACGCGTTCGATGGCTTCATGGAGCGGGCCACGAATTCGCTGCTGTCGGTCCGCCACTTCCTAGCCGTCTCCCCTTACACCGGCATGTACGAAGACATATGCACGACAGCCGTGGACAGCAAGGTGGCCCTCGTCATTCTCCCCTTCCACAAGACACAGGCGGAAGATGTCGTGGAGTCTGACAACCAGGCAATCCGAGCCGCCAATGAGAAGGTGATGCGCTACTGCCCGTGCTCCACCGCCGTCTTGATCGACCGAGGCCTCATCAAGGATGTCGCGGCGGCGCTCGGATCTGGCCTCATCCAGACCGTTGTCGTATACTTCCTTCACGGGGCCGACGACAGGGAGGCCTTAGCGGTAGCTCTTCGCATGGCCATGACAAACACTAGAGTTTCTATCACCATGTTCCACATCCTCCCGCAGGATGGCGCCAACGTATACGTCTCGGGATATAACGAGGCGGAGGTCGAGGCCATGTTCGACGAACGAGCGGTGAATGAATTCAAGATGGAGGCTACCAGGAACAGGGACTTGATTTGTAGAGAAGAAGTCGCCAGGAGTGGGGAGGATATCTTCAGCATGATATTGTCTACTGGCACAGCCTTCGACCTCATCGTCGTCGGCAAGAGGAGTGGCAACGGGTGGAGGATGCTAGAAGGACTGTCCACTTGGTCAGAGTGCCCAGAGCTTGGCGTTTTCGGGGATCTCGTCGCAAACGACGACGCAGTCAAGCAAGTCTTGTCGTTGGTCGTTCAACACCCCATTGGGGGAAGGGCAAGATGAAACCAGTTGTACGTTGTGTCTGCATGTCAGCAAACCCCAATAAGAAAATGATATGTGGACTAAAAATGGGACTTTTTTTTGTCTCTTATGTATGCATTTTTTTTTAAAAGTTCATAGTATTTATAGAGGGCAGAGCAAGCAAACACCTGCTTTGCCGATAGTTACATGGCATAATGTTCTAGTGAACATCGCTGAAACCTGACATAGATTATCTAATAAAAGAGAGAATGAAATGAAACACAAATCAAAAGTTCATGGGGGAGGCACCCCATAACATGCCTCTTTGAGACGATAACATGCAGAAATAGATGGAAAATAACAAAATGTTGATCAGTTCTGGATGATCAGTGCCAGTTTAAGCAAAAGGTGCATCTATTGTTGCAGCAGACTGATGCCAGTCTCATCATCCACCATAGCCTTCAAATCACAAAGAAAACGAGCCTCTGATTCACCTTCATCTGATTCCTCACTCTCCTCCTGATCCTGCATTCCTGCACATGGTGAGAATATGAAGATCTGTACATATTTGAGAGATGATGATATTCCTCACTCTTGACACGTTAAAGTATCTATTGCTTCTTTCAATCCAAATGTTCCAAGTAATGGTGACTAAGAGATCATCACCACTAAAGGATGTGAATGGTCTGTTTGGTGACAGGTCTAAAGGAAAGTTAGCTGATGAGAGATCGAGCTGAAAATTATTGAAAAAGTGTGAAATTATACTGAGTGAGAAATAACATTTGAAGAAAATGTGATCCACCGTTTCCAAGTTGTTGTGACATAAAGAGCATCTGGAGGGACTAATGATACCTCTCCTAAAGAGGTTTTGATCAGTGAGCAGCTTATTGTGTAAAAGAAGCCAGAAGAAAATTTTGTATTTTTGTTGCCATTTTTGTTTCTAGATTTTGGTTGTGGGGGGTGAAATACCTTAGTAGGAAAGATAAGTGTAAGCTTTCTTAACTGAGTATGTATTACCCCATTTCCATGTGATGTTGTTTGATGAATTGTGTTCCAGGTTTTAGATCATGGTTGCAAGGCTTTCTGGTTGGAGATGTAAAAGAATGCATCTTTTGAGTGCATTTGATCTGTTTCTTGTTAAAAGGCTTAGAGATTTGGCTGTATTAATTTTGGTAAGGTTGTTGGGTATGGACTAGTTTGTGTGTAGATTTAGGATTGAGTTATTGTTGAACCATGGGTCTTTCCAAACGGAGATTTTTAGGTGTGAATGTGGGGGGTGTTTATGATCTGGATGATTCATTGAATATTTTTATTTATGTATTTCCAAAGGGGTGAGGCAGATTTTTTTTGTAACCTTGTGCCATGGAGGGGAATTTTGATAGTATTTAAGATTAATTAGATTGGTCCATATTTTCCTCTTATTTTTGGTTAAGCAGTTGATGATTTTGGTGATAAGGAAGAAAGCATGGGTGTCTAAGTTGAGAATGCCCCAACCACCTTGATCGATTGGGGCTGAAATGGTGTCCCAGTTAACAAGGTGGTAGTGGTTACCATAATTTGTGTCAGAAAGATGATTGTTCCAAAGGAGATTTCTCCGAGTTTTATCTATTAGATTTCTAGTCTTTGATGGGAGGGGGATGCAACTAAGGTAATGAGTGGTGATTGGTGTGATGACATAATTTAGGAGTGTAAGTCGTCCAACAAGATTTAGGAAGTTATTTGTCCAAGATAAAAGTCTCCTATTTATTTTGTCTAAGATGGGAGTCCATGTGAAGTGTGTGATGTTGTGAGGGGTTATATGGAGTCCCAAGTATTGTATAGGAAATTATTTAGTCTTGAATTTAAGGAGTTCCTTGAATCTATTCAGCTCAGAATTTACAACATGAACCCCAAAGATGGAGGACTTATGGAGGTTTATTTTGAGTCCAGATATGTACGAGAAGATTCCTATTATTCTGATGATGTTGAGGATAGAGGAGTCTTCTGGAGATGTGAGGATGATAGTATCATCCGTGAATTGTATTATATTCTCCTGACATTCCATTGGTGAGAGAATGAGGCCATTTGCTTTTCCAAGTTGAAACATTCGGGAGAGAATGGTTGTGACAATAATGAACAAATATGGGGATAATGGGTCCCCTTGTCTTAGGCCATTTGTGTTTCTGAAGTAGCCAAAGGGGACACCATTTATGAGGGTGGAGAAAAAGTTTGTAGAGATGCAAACATGAATCCAGTTGACCCATTGGTCAGGAAAACCAAAGCCAGAAAGTATTTCTGTGATACATTACCAATTAACAAAGTCAAATGCTTTTTCAAAATCCAATTTGATAGCTAGCAATGGTGTTCTGTTTCTGTAGAAGAGGTGTATAGTTTCATTGACCATCAGGCGGGCATCTTGTATGCTTCTTCCTTTGAGAAAGATATTTTGATTTAGTGGGATGATTTTCTTGATATGAGATTTTAGTCTATTGGCTAGTGTTTTGGCTATAATCTTGTAGGATGTATTAATGAGGCAGATGGGTCTAAATTGAGAAATGTGGTCTGGTTGGTTGGCTTTTTCAATGAGAGCGATAAATGTGCGGTTCAAATGTTTTATGATGTTGGGGACGTTATCACTTTCATGAAGAGCCTTAAGTAATGCGAGAAAGTCTATTTTGTAGTGCTCCCAATTAGCAAAGTAGAATTCAACATTAAGTCCATCTGGCCCAGGTGATTTATTTAGGCCTAAGGTTTTGATAACCAAATCCAACTCTTCTGATGTGAAAGGTTTAATAAGATCTAAAGGGTGTTCTAAAATAGTGGGACAAATAGATGGCCAAACTATGTTGATATTTATGCACAATATTGTGTGAGCCAATTCTTCTGTTGACTATAAGTTACTTGTGTAGTTGATTGACATATCTCTATAGTGTTACTCTAGTGTTGACCAAGAGGTATTGGAGAGTTTCTGGATTCTGGGTCTTCCATTGCCCTTATATGGCACTGATTTTGACTTAGTAGTGGTCATATGAATTTGGGTGGTACAATTCAAATCCTCGAGGCAGTAAACAAAATATGTAATCAGTTATGTAGCATGTTTTCTTAGAATCAAATGCGAAGACATTAGACGAGGCCTACCTTTGCTTTTGTATAGCTTGGTTGGTATAAATATACATGTTTTGTATATTCCTCTTTAGTTTGTGAAATGTTCTACTACTCTGTTATAGCTACTTGATCTACAGAGATGATAATAACTACCATGCTTATTTTAGAACTTGGATATGCTTAACATAGTTGTAGCTTTATTTCTGTTCTTTAGTTTCTTTACATGTGCTTTAATAGTGTCGGTGGAGAGTTATATCTCTCGTTGGGATGTTTGGTCTCACCCCGTGGGTTTCCACGTCTTTTAGGTGGTCATGCATGATGTGGTGGTGGTCGTGTAGCTAAGGAGGAGCAACAACAAGTTCAGTAGTTGATAAGGTTGAGTGTTCTTCTTGTGGTCTTTTGGTGTTAGAGTCCTAGAATCTTCCATGTACACTTGGGCCTTGGGGATAGTTTGGTGTTTTTTGTGGTTGTGCTATCAAAACTAGTTTTTTTGGTTTATGTTCCCTTGTTTTATATAGTTGGTTGATGTACATGTATATGCAAGTGAAATAGATATATGTGTAATAGGTATGTCTATTGAACATGATGTAAGCATGAAGTCTTATGAGATATATGATAAAGATGGCAGGTGATGGATCTATATGTCACAAGTTTTCCGATGTTGATGCCTTGTGCAATTGCTTTTTAATTTTTAGTGTTATTCAGTAATCCACTTGTTTAGTGTTGTTTTCGCATTTGGTTTTGAGTAATCTCACATTGTGTGGCAACGGGGTGTCACACAAGGGAAAAACTCTCAAATGATTGATGATTGTCTTCTTCATCGCTCAACTATCATTTGCACAACTTCGAAGCAGAGTTAGAGGTGAGAATTCTAATTGTACCCGACTTAAAACCAACCTACCGAAAATCCATATGGTTTTCTTGTCTATCGTCAATCCCAACATCCAACCTCTCAGATCGTGAGGTGGTTGGCAACCCCAAAACTGCTCTACAGACTTCTCACATACACATATAGGTTCCCAAAGCATGAAACCTTGAGAAACGAAACAACGATACCAAAACCATAGAAATCATCCTAGGTCGATCAAGAAAAACCTACTAAGGAGTAACTTTTGGAAGAACCTAGTGCAAAGGCCAACCTTGTATTGCCTTGAATCTAGAAAAAATGGGAAGGTGATGATATCTGGGAGGGTCAACAAAATCTAGTACATCTCTCATCATGATTGGCAATGGCTTCACTCTCCTTTCCAAACTCTCACTACTTCTAGGGGTAGAGAGAGTACAATGAGTAGATGCAACGGTCTGGAAACAAATCAAAAGTTGTGGAATGAGTTTGAGTTAATCGAATATGGTGATAGCATCAATATCTATACAAGCACATTGTGTCATAACTAGTATCCGCATTGAACTGGGGAATAGGGGAATGTACCAGCTTCGGGAGTCTGGTTTAGGGTGGAGACTACCAGTCCCAATGGCATTTGGTATCAGGGATATTGGATTTGCACGAGAAATGTGAAGGTACAAAGAGCATGGGGAGAATAGAAGATAAGTGAGAGAGAAAGATCAAGGGAAGGAAGACATCCATGGGATCAAGGAAGAAGACATCCCCTCTACCGTTAGATTCCCATCCAACAGCCCTTAGAGGAGTCAAGTATCAAGGGGCGTGTGACATCTAATACATTATAAAACCCGATAATGAAATGTGCTAAGGTGATATAAATCAAATAATACCTAGTGTGATTAACATTGGTATTCCATTATTAATATTTATCTTCTCAACTTAATTGGGATTGCAACTATTATCCAATTAGGTTGAAACTTTGCATCCAGTCTAACTAAACCCAAATGATCTGATTTTCAAATTAGATTTAGGTTTTGGGATTATCTTATACATATTTTAGTATAATTAGGGTTTAAGTAAATTTTCTCATTATCTATTAACATATATTAGCATTGTCCTTCAAAATTAGGATTTAGATTCCTATCATTGTCATCTTGCTACAAAACTAGTTTCATGATATCATCTTGAACGAACTAGCTTATTTTATTCAATTTTTTATCCAACCCATTAATTTCATCATTAGCTCAAATAGTGGAACATTAATCATATCCCATACACTAAGCATCAAATTTGTGTCACATTATATAAATTATTCACATTATAATCTAAATTAATCAATTTCTCATATCTATTGAAATCTTTTACCGATTATGCACATTTACACATTAACCATCCATGCATGCTCTTGTAAACCTAAATTTCTTATTAAGAATATTTGAGTCACCATATGTGGATTAGTGAATAAGATGAAAAATATTACATATTAACGAATTGATTTACATAGAAAGTCATGAATAGGTGATTAAGTCCAAATTTGGTGGATTAACATGTAATGTATTATTATGACACCTAATGTCACTAATTTATTATATTTAATACTAAGAACACATGTATAATGGTTAGTCAACCTCCACCTAGGGTTTTGATCTCATTATCACATCCAAGGTCTAAAGGTTAGGTTCTATACATCATCTCATCATCCTAATAGGGTGTTTTTGTAACACCCCTCCCTAGGGTTTCTTACGTAACCAGCGAAAGCACAGCCTAATCCCCAGCATTATCCATAATGTGGGGTACTTGGCATATTAGGGAGGGATTGTCACATGCATGATCTCATATCAACAAATAAACAACACTTGGCATTCATATAAATATAGATTCATACATAGAGTTCTCCTTGGAAAGGTAACTACATCATAGTTCTAAAGGAATGCTAAACATGAGCTAGATAAAATTATAGGATCTCCATAGATGGACGTCCCACCAGGAAACAACTCCTTAGGTCTTTGAGTCCTTAGTATTCTCAAGATGATTCCTTCTCCTTAGCTCCAACTCCTGCGTACATCTCATCCCCAGCCATGCAAAGGAAAAACAAACATGGTAAGCGACATTGACATGTTATAAAGCATAAAAATAAAATATAAAGTGATTTGACATAAACATGATCATGCATTAACATTACTCATTTCCTGGCATCTTTTACATAAAGAATTTGACTAGAAGTATATGCTCCTCTCTTAATGCCCCATAAGGAGCCCATAATGCTCAGAAAGCCCATAATTGCTCGGAAAGCCCATAATGCTCGGAAAGCCCATAACAAGGTGCATATAAATCTAAATCAAATTCCCTTAACCACGATCTTTCTTAGACTTTACTTATCTTCTTAATAACCTAAACTTGATCTTAATTAGGATTTCTCCCTCTTGAACATAATTGGGATTTCTCCCCATGAAACATAATGGGATTTCTCCCTCTTAAGCATGGATGGGAATCTCTTCCCTCTTAATCTTGGTTTCATGTATCTTAGTCATAAATCATAATCTTAATGTGATTTCTACTCTTAGACTTAGATTATAACAATCAACATCCAATAATCATATACATTGAGCAAAAAGATGACATTTATCATGACTTGAGTATAAAGAGCATAAACATATCATAAGCATTCAATAAATCAAATTTACTATGACAAAGGCATGACCCACTTACCTTGAACTAAAGCACCTAAGTCAAACCTGGTTTGACTGGTTGGATCCTTTTAATCACCTGAAATTAACATATTTATCCTTTATCATATATCATTAAACCCTAATTTTCTCATATAAATATTGAGATGTGAAAACAACAAAATCAGTCGATAAAAACCACAAAATCGGATTCCTCATCGAAAATCCTTTCCAAAACATATTTTTGCAGATTTTTCTGATAATCAACCGATTTAATATGAATTTTTGAAGAATCAACCAATGGAAATTCAAGAAAAAGCTACGTAGATAAAACACACCCAAACCAGTGGGCCAGCTTCTGAGTTGGTCTAATCGAGTTTGGCCAACTTAGCAGCGAGACTTGTCTCAGCAGTCAAAGGAAACAGGGCGTGAAATTCCTCAACTGCCCTTGCGGTTTAACACATTGGTAGAAGAAAAACGTGAGGCTCAGGGGTCATTGTACATCCTGGATCCTTCCCCGTCAGCCATGGCGTCGAGCGCTGATTCCTGGAGAAGAGATCCAAATGAACCTGAGGTATGTGTATCATCTAGCAACTATGAGTTGCTTAACGACTTGTGCAGACGGTTCCGAAGTAGAGGGCTCATCTACTTGAGTCTCCCGAGCCGTCGGATCGCCTGTTCATCATGGCCTTCAAGGCTAGAACGGCATAAGGAAACAGGGGACATGGTCAGGTACCAGAATCCAGCGAGGGATCCATCCGCCAAGGCCATAAAAGCATTTCGTGAGGCACGTTGGAGTTCCTGAAAGCAAAATATGGCTCTAGGGGCCACTGGACAGGGATGTCGGCGAGAAACCAAGCCACAGACAAACTGAAGGAAAGCTTGCGTTTGTCGACCCATAGACTGGGCATGATTCAGGGAAAACCGAAAGTGAAAAACCCTTCGCGGTAGGTAGGTGATGCTCACCACAACTGTGATTGGGTTGTAGAGGTCAGAGGAGTCAGGGAGAGGTCCGGGTTGCCAGAGAAAACAACCTGAGTAGTTCGGGGCCGTTGTGGAAGCCAGAGGAGAAATTGAGCACAAAGGAGCACATATAGGGGGTCGGTGGTGCTCTCAAAGTCTCGATCGTCCAGTGTGGAAGGCAGAGGCGGCGGCTGCGCTTAAATGGTGGAGAGGGTGTTCATGCCCTAAATGGGCGTTTCGCCTACAGCAAGTGAGAGGGGGCGAGTTAGGGCTTGTTGGGTTTGGGAGAGCGAGGTGAAGACGTTGGCGAAGAAATGAAGCAAAACGGTGGACTGTGGAGTGAGAACGAAGGTGGGGGAAAACGGTCTGTGAAACGGCCATAGCTTGCGAGGAAAAATGGAGGAAGAAGAAGATGGCCGCACCATTGGATCTTGATCCAACGGTCCCTGTGCATGCGCGCGAGGACACGTGACAAATTAAAAGAACCGGAACCTTAGGGAAATAAAGGCAATCAATGAAATTGAATTAAATTCTTTGCTAAACAATATTCAAATCTTTCAAAATCAGTTTGAATGGTCAAACATGGTCCAAAAGAGTTCAAATTTGAACCATAGGTGTATTAGAGGGTCTAGGATATTCCTATTTAATTAGATTCACTGTTTGTACACGTTTTAGGCCTAATGTAGCAAAATCATTATGTGCACTTAATTAAATATAAATAGTGCATATACAGTCATTGATTTCTCAAATAAGCATTGCAAAACATAAAAACGTGCCCTCAATATTATTTCTTTTTAATTAACAAAATGGAAGCCATTAAACAAGAAATTAAACATGTAAATCACTAATTATCATATGCGAGAGAAAATTTGTCATAAAGCATTTATCCTCATTTTTCTAAAAAAAAGGGCATAGATATACATGAAAAGATTTTCTTTGAATAAGACAAGGATAAGAGAGATATTGAGCATAATAAAATGATTTTGCAAAACTAACATGGGCAAATTGCATTTAAGTCCTCAACAATTATCTAATTAGGAAAAGAGCATGCAAGGAATAAAATAATTTGGACAAATTGCATAGCAAGAGTGGGATGTTACAATTCTACCCACCTTAAATAAATTTCGTCTTCAAAATTTCCTAGAGTTTCTACCCACCTTAAGGGTTCACATAAACTTGAAAATTTTCCATACAAAATTTTATTATACAAGAAGCATACGTAAACAAAGCATTATGATTCAACATAAATTACTTAACTACCCTTACCTTGATCATTTTCCTCTTCTCCATCTGACATTTGCATGGTGAAGAGCCTTGGTTTAACCTTGGGTGGAGGATTAGGGTTCTTAGCTTGGTTATGGTTGGGATCCTTATTTGCAAGCTTGGGGCAATTAGGCTTGATATGCCCTTCCTCACCACAATAGTAGCAAACAGAAGTCCCAAACCTACAAGGACCACCATGATTTCTCTTACATGTGGGGCATGGGGTTCTCCCATTCTCTGGAGAAGGCTCAGGGGCTTTTCACTTGTGGTTGGAGGGTGGAGGGGGTTGATGGGGCTGATGGTGACGATTGTTTTGGGGTACCTCCTTCTTATGATTCCTCCCAGGGTGATCCTCCAACTCTAAGGCTGCATCTAAGGCTGATTGCATGGTCCTATGTCCTCTACCAGACAAGGCATAACTTAGGTCTGGTTTAAGCCCTCTAATGAACTTATTAGCTCTCTTTTGCTCAGTGTACTCGAGACCATACTTTTGGATCTTACGAAACTTCATGGCATACTCAGTGACAGTCATGTCACCCACCTGCTTAAGGTTAAAAAACTCATCCTCCTTCCTTTCTAACATGGATTCGGATACATAATGGTCATTGAAGACTTCTACAAACTCACACCAAGTGTAAGGAGGGTCATCATTTTCCCTAGAGGCTAAGAGGTTTTCCCACCAAGTACGGGCTGCACCCTTGAGCATATGGGTGGAAAATCTAACCCTACTACATGGGGGACACTCTAAGTCTCTAAAGCAATGCTCCATGTTGCTAAGCCATTCCTCAGCCTTGGTCACCACATCAACTTCATCTTCACCATGGAAAGCATCGGGTCTAATCTTCAAGAAATCTATGAGGGAGATCTCATGTGCTCTAGGTGGAGCTCTAGGTTGGAGGGCATTGGTCAAGGCTGCTACTAGGGCATCTAGGGTGACTGGTGGAGGGGCGTGGTTCATGTCTTCAATCTTATCACCACTAGAGGATCCTTGTGAATGCCTTGACTCACCAACCTTCTCCTTCTTCTTAGGGGCCATCTGAAAGGGTAAACATAACATGATATTAGAACATAATATGAATCTCTAATGTTGCCTTAGTGGCCATCTATTCCTTGCTCTGATACCATTAATGTAACACCCCTCCCTAGGGTTTCTTACATAACCAGCAGAAGCACAACCTAATCCCCAACATTATCCATAATGTGGGGTACTTGGCATATTAGGGAGGGATTGTCACATGCATGATCTCATATCAAGAAATAAACAACACTTGGCATTCATATAAATATAGATTCATACATAACGTTCTCCTTGGAAAGGTAACTACATCATAGTTTTAAAGGAATTCTAAACATGAGCTAGATAAAAATATAGGATCTCCATAGATGGACGTCCCACCAGGCAACAACTCCTTAGGTCTTTGAGTCCTTAGTATTCTCAAGATGATTCCTTCTCCTTAGCTCCAACTCCTGCGGACATCTCGTCCCCATCCATGCAAAGGAAAAACAAACATGGTAAGTAAGCAGCATTGGCATGTTATAAAGCATACAAATAAAATATAAAGTGATTTGACATAAACATGATCGTGCATTAACATTACTCATTTCTTGGCATCTTTTACATAAAGAATTTGACTAGAAGTATATGCTCCTCTCTTAATGCCCCATAAGGAGCCCATAATGCTCGGAAAGCCCATAATTGCTCGGAAAGCCCATAATGCTCGAAAAGGCCATAACAAGGTGCATATAAATCTAAATCAAATTCCCTTAACCATGATCTTTCTTAGACTTTACTTATCTTCTTAATAACCTAAAATTGATCTTAATTAGGATTTCTCCCTCTTGAACATAATTGGGATTTCTCCCCATGAAACATAATGGGATTTCTCCCTCTTAAGCATGGATGGGAATCTCTTCCCTCTTAATCTTGGTTTCATGTATCTTAGTCATAAATCATAATCTTAATGTGATTTCTACTCTTAGACTTAGATTATAACAATCAACATCCAATAATCATATACATTGAGGAAAAACATGACATTTATCATGACTTGAGTATAAAGAGCATAAACATATCATAATCATTCAATAAATCAAATTTACTATGCCAAAGGCATGGCCCGCTTACCTTGAACTAAAGCACCTAAGTCAAACCTGGTTTGACTGGTTGGATCATTTTAATCACCGAAAATTAACATATTTATCCTTTATCATATATCATTAAACCCGAATTTGCTCATATAAATATTGAGATATGAAAAAAACAAAATCAGTTGATAAAAACCACAAAATCGAATTCCTCATCGAAAATCCTTTCCAAAACATATTTTTGCAGATTTTTCTGATAATCAGAAAATTTAATACGAATTTTTAAAGAATCAACCAATGGAAATTCAAGAAAAAGCTACGTAGATAAAACACACCCAAACCAGTGGGCCGACTTATGAGTTGGTCCAATCGAGTTTGGCCAACTCAACAGCGAGACTTGCCTCAACAGTCAAAGGAAACAGGGCATGAAATTCCTCAACTGCCCTTGTGGTTTAACACATTGGTAGAAGAAAAACGTGGGGCTCAGGGGTCATTGGACATCCTGGATCCTTCCCCGTCAGCCATGGCGTCGAGCGTCGATTCCTGGAGAAGAGATCCAAATGAACCTGAGGTATGTGTATCATCTAGAAACTATGAGTTGCTTAACGAATTGTGCATACGATTCTGAAGCAGAGGGCTCATCTACCTGAGTCTCCCGAGTCGTCGGCTCGCCTGTTCATCATGGCCTTCAAGGCTAGAACGACATAGGGAAATAGGGGACATGGTCAGGTACTAGAATCTAGTGAGGGATCCATCCGCCAAGGCCATAAAAGCATTTTGTGAGGCACGTTGAAGTTCCTAAAAGAAAAAGATGTCTCTAGGGGCCACTGGACATGGATTTCGGCGAGAAACCAAGCCACAAACAAACTGAAGGAAAGCTTGCATTTGTCGACCCATAGACTGGGCATGATTCAGGGAAAACCGAAAGTGAAAAACCCTTCGCGGTAGGTAGGTGATGCTCACCACAACTATGATTGGGTTGTAGAGGTCAGAGGAGTCAGGGAGAGGTCCGAGTTTCCGGAGAAGACAACCTGAGTAGGTCGGGGCCGCTGTGGAAGCCAGAGGAGAAATTGAGCATAGAGGAGCACAACTAGGGGGTCGGTGGTTCTCTCAAAGTCTCGATCTGCCAACGTGGAAGGCAGAGGCAGCGGCTGCACTTAAATGGTGGAGAGGGTGTTCAGGCCCTAAATGGGCATTTCACCTACAACAAGTGAGAAGGGGCGAGTTAGGGCTTGTTGGGTTCGGGAGAGAGAGACGAAGACGTTGGCGAAGAAATGAAGCAAAACGGTGGACTGTGGAGTGAGAACGAAGGTGGGGGAAAACGGTCTGTGAAACGGCCATATCTTGTGAGGAAAAATGGAGGAAGAAGAAGATGGCCGCACCGTTGGATCTTGATCCAACGGTCCCTGTGCATGCGCACGAGGAAGTAACGCATGACAAATTAAAAGAATCGGAACATTAGGGAAATAAAGGCAATCAATGAAATTGAATTAAATTCTTTGCTAAACAATATTTAAATCTTTCAAAATCGGTTTGAATGGTCAAACATGGTCCAAAAGAGTTCAAATTTGAACCATAGGTGTATTAGAGGGTCTAGGATATTCCTATTTAATTAGATTCACTGTTTGTACACGTTTTAGGCCTAATGTAGTAAAATCATTATGTGCACTTAATTGAATATAAATAGTGCATATAAAGTTATTGATTTCTCAAATGAGCATTGCAAAACATAAAAACGTGCCCTCAATATTATTTCGTTTTAATTAACTAAATGTAAGCCATTAAACAAGAAATTAAACATGTAAATCACTAATTATCATATGAGAGAGAAAAATTTGTCATAAAGCATTTATCCTCATTTTTCTAAAAAAGGGCATAGATATACATGAAAAGATTTTCTTTAAATAAGACAAGGATAAGAGAGCTATTGAGCATAATAAAATGATTTTGCAAAACTAACATGGGCAAATTGCATTTAAGTCCTCAACAATTATCTAATTAGGAAAAGAGCATGCAAGGAATAAAATAATTTGGAAAAATTGCATAGTAAGAGTGGGATGTTACAGTTTTGGTCCATGGCTTGGTCAAGATTGTATGTATCCATAATTAGGGTTAAGATGTGAGTTACTTATATTGTGTGCATTAAATGTTTTTTTTTGGAGCAGGTAAAATTTTACTATAAACCAAAAAAGTTAAGTATAGGGTTTCCCCAAATACTGTACAAGTGGGTGTAACTCAACAAAACCCCACTGTCTCATCACCGTACTATCTATCCCCATACCAATCTTAGGCCTGGCTTTAACCACCTTGCCCAGATTATTTACAAAATAGTCAAAAGTGCTAAGATTATCACGCTCCCCCATACCATGAACTCTTTGGTTTCTTTCCTCCCAAATAAAGAAGCACAACCCAGCTAGACTAAGACCAGCAAAATGTCTCCCCTTTGTGTTTTTCTCCATGATCCAAAGTATAACCTCCTCCAGGGAGGTGGGGGGATTACCACCCCAGCCCATCTTCAAGCTCCATCTACAGCAGAGGTACTTGGTGTAAGGACACTCGAAGAAGAGGTGTTGATGGCTTTCTTCATGTAGATTGCAAAGGCTGCACTCTATCCTTGCATCAAGGCCCCAAGATCTAATTCTATCAAAGGTGGGCATCTTCTTAAGGTTGCATCGGTACAAGCAACAACTCCATTTCGAGATGTGGTACTTATTCCACATCAGTTCGAACCAAGGAACCTGTGGTGTATGGAAAGATAAATACTACCATGACTTTCTCCCTTTATCCCTCAGCGTCCACCTCTCCAACTCATGAACATACTCACTAGCTATGTTAATCCATCCTCTAGCCATGGCCCTCCACACTTTGGACTTGTTATTCATTGTGCTCATGTCCAGATTTTCCCCGTATCGTCGTTTCATCCAAATCACCCACAACAAGGTATCGCTGGTCAGGAAAAGATCAATTCTTCTATACGTAGCAAGATCCGCAATGGATAGCAGATCAAAGATATTAAGGCCTCCTTCCTTGTAGCTTCTCGCCATGGTGCTCCAAGCAACGACATGGTGTTTACCCACCCAAATAAAGGAGGAAGCAATAGATCTCATTTTATCTAGAATGAACCTCGGTATCTCGGCTTGATTGCACCAAAATCTGACTTTGGGAATAATCACCGATCTAACAAGGACCATTCGCCCCGTGAGAGAAAGTCGAATGCCCATCCACTTTGCCATAGTGTCCCGTAGATTATCGACACACATCGCAAAGTCTCTGCCCTTGGCAACGCCACTGCTGATTGGGATCCCCAGATATTTCGTCGGAAGTGTGCCAATCAGAAGTCTGACTGCATCCTTTAGTCTTCCTCTTCTCGCATCACAAGATCTAGATAGGAAGACTTTAGATTTCAGCTCGCTTATGAAGAGACCAGTAAGCTTCCCATACCAACAGAGCACCTTTCTCAAATGCTTCAAAGACTTCATTGTACCAGAAAGAAAGAAAAGCACGTCATCTGCAAAAATGAGGTGCGGTAAAACTCTAATTCCACCTTGTGTAAACGTCATCATTTTCTTGTTATCAATTGCTTCATCCACTAACACTGAGAGTGCCTCCATAACAAGGGTAAACAGAAGCGGGGACAGGGGGTCACCTTGTCTTAGACCATTCGTCACTTTGAACATCCCAAAAAGAACACCATTAACCAACACAGAAAAGGAAGTAGATGAGACACATTCCATAATTAGTCTGACCCATCTGATCGAAAGCCCCATCTCGAGCAAAATGTGATTTAGACCATCCCATCTAACATGGTCGTATGCCTTAGCAATGTCAAGTTTCACACAGGCTTTCCGTGAACCATTTTTGTTACCAGAGCCCAATAAGAATTCGGAAGCAAGGAGTGTACTATCAGACAGATTTCTCCCTTTGACAAATGCCGACTGAGAAGGGGATATGATATCAGGAAAAATCTTCTTCAATCTCTAGCTAAGAAGTTTGGCAATTACTTTGTAAGTCACATTGTAGCAAGCAATCAGCCTTAGATCCGCGACCGATTCAATCACACTCTTTTTCAGGATGATCCTAATAAAGGCATGATTGATGCTTTTCGCCATCTGTCCTACCACCATAAACCATCTCACTGCCCTACAAAGATCTTCTTTAATCGTATCCCACATCTTTTTAAAGAAATAGGCGTTGAAGCCATCCGGACCCGGTGCCTTGGACGAACCAATAGAGAAAAGCGCCTCTTTAACTTCAGCTTCAGAAATCGGGCCACAAAGGTCTCTGTTCATTTGCTCTGTGACTCGACGAGGGGGCATCTTGCATTGATGTTCCGCGTGACTCCCTGCAGCATTATACAGCTTAGAGAAGAACCCAACCGCTTCTTCAGCTACATCACCAGGGGAGCGGGCAATAGAGCCATCATCTCTATGAAGAGTGTGTATGCAATCTTTCATATCATTCTTTTTTATCGCCGAGTGATAAGTGCGGGTATTTCTGTCCCCGTCCCTTATCCATTTAAGTCTACTTCTTTGCCAATAGTAGATTTCCTGTGCTTTCTGAAGTTGGTTTAGACTTTTTGCAATGGTCTCTTCATTCTCCATAAGCAAGCTATTCATAGGATCATATCTAAGCTTCACCGCCACTTCTTCGTGTTCCTTTTTAGCATTGGCAACAAGATTCTTGATATTGGACAACCCTTTTGCCCACTTTTTCAGTGCAAGTTTGGTCCTCTTAGTTTTCTCCACCATCACATACAAATGGTTTCCACTCACCCCCTCCTTCCACACATCATCTATGATGTTTTTGCAGCTTGGACAGTCCAGCCAGGCATTGAAGAATCTAAACGGCTTCTTTTTGCAGCTATCATCCTGCGAAAGGTTCAGTAACAGCCACACATGATCACTATTAATATGTCCCCCAAGCTGCACACACGCATGAGGAAAGATGTCCAACCAAGCTTCATTGACAAGAGCCCGGTCCAAGTGGCTGGCTATTCTTCTATGCACTACTTGTTTGTTGTGCCAAGTGACTATTCCCCCATTCATATTGAGTTCTATCAGACCCGCTGCATCCACCACATCATTAAAACAAGCCAAACTAGAATCGGGAACCGGTAGGCCACCTTTCTTCTCTCTCACTTTCCTGATATGGTTGAAATCACCCACAAACAGTTGCGGAAGCTCCTTTTGATTTTCTATTGCCATCGTTTCCCACAACCTGCGTCTACATGTCTCAGAATTGTGGCCATACACTCCCGAGACAACAATGTGGAGACCCCCATTGTTAATACAGCTAGCCGTCATCAATTGATCCATCTGGAAAATGATTTGAACATCCCACACATTGGGATTCCAACCAAACACAATTCTGCCATTCTCAACTTGGTCGAGATTAGAAGAAGACTTCCATCCTTGAGGGAATAAACCCATCACTCTGTCAGCAGCATATCTCCTTATTCTCGTCTCCAGCCCAATCACCAGCGTAGCTTTCATCTCCCTAATGATCTCCCTAAATTTCCTCTGTTTGTCGGGTCGGGAGGCGCCCCAAAAATTCCAAGAGAGGATGCACATTTAAACCTTTCTACTCTGACCACCCCTACCCGGAGTGGTCCCTCCTCTTCTAGTCTTCCTGGGAGAAGTTCCTGCTCTCATTCACTAGCTCAGCTCCTTCCATCAACCCCTCCTTATCAAGTTCGTTCAGCAGATCAAACTGATTAGAGGTTGTCCCTGTATCCACTTGTTTTCCTTTGTTCCGGGGTGTGGTGTCTCTCCTCAACCCATTTCTAACATCTTGGAACTGTCCCACAGTTGTATTCTCACTGTCGGGTATTCTATCTCTGTCACGCAAATCCCCCACCACCTGTGGTGCGTCATTAGCCTTCCCCTGATGCTCTCCTCCTTGACTCAGAGCCTCAAGAACAGACTCAGCAGCCCAGGCAAAAGGGTGCACACGAGGATGTTCCACTTCTCTTTGGCCTGCCTCAGATGTATATGCAGCAACCCTGTTCTCCCTATCTCGTCGGATTGGTCTTCTGGAGGCATTCCTCTTCGGCCTCTGATAGCTATTCCTGTCAGGTCTCCCTCTAATTTTCGGCAGTTCAGCGTGGAAGGTCCTAGTCCCCAGACAGTGTCCATCCATGTGCCCAAAAACTTTGCACTTCTCGCACCTATCCGACAAAGCATCATAGAGCACCTTGATCTCCAGCGCTTTCCCATTAGGCATCTCCACCATAACCACTAGAGGCGGTTTCCTTGCCGCTTCCACTTCAATGCACAGGTGTGCAGCTCCAGCTAACTCGCCCCTAGCGAGGAAATCAATGACCTTTGGTGTACCAATCCCGTAACCGATAATGGATATTGCGCGCCTTGTCCAGTGTCTCCCCACATCTGGTAAAGTGACCCAAATGGGGGCGGAGGTTAGCACAGCTCTACGGACATCAGTATCAGGTGTCCATTTCCTCGTCAACACAAGTTGTTGATTGAAGAACCATGGTTCTCTATTGAGTGCCATGTCCAGGTCATCGTCGGCAGAGAACCTCAGAAGGAAAAGACCTCTGACTAAAGAGGAAAGTTGGATTTTGCCTTTCACCTTCCAGGTTCTGAGCATCCACCCATACAATTGCTGCTCCGCCTTCACTTTGCCCAGCACTTGGACGATGATCGATCTGCGGTGGAAATCCTCCATAGCCTCCACTACTGGCTCCAAGAAGCTCATCCAGGGCCTCTCATCACCTTGCTTGAACTTCGGCTCCTTAGGGTCCTCTGGACAGACCACCAGCAAGAAGCCCCTATGCAACTCCATCGGCTTGGCAAGGGTCGCCGCCCAGCTCCTACCCAAGGTTACATCCGCACCAGGTTCAGACCACGCCGGCAGAGGGGAAGGGGCGGCTTGGGCGGAGGCGGGTTGGGGAGGGGGTGGTGGTGGTGGGAAAGGGGGCGGAAGAGGGAGTGGTGGTGGACGAAACGAGGGGGTTGACTGAGGAGGTGGAGGTTAGGGCAGTGGGGTCTTCCCCATCCCGATCAGCCCCCGCCATGGAAGCAATCTGATCGCCACGAAGAGGAGAGGGGCGAAGACTGCTATATGTTTTTTTTTTCATTAGGATAAAAACAAGCATGGCATGTAAAATGGTAACTTCATTCAGTCAATTATAAATATCCAAGAACACTATCATCCTATTCTAGTAATTAGGTTTACTAAAGTCAATGTATCCATTGGTATGTTATAGTTCACCACCCCTTAAAAATATTTTGTCCTTGAAATAATAATATCCATGATATATAAGGTACTACTTCTACCCCCTCCAGCTCTTAAAAAGGTTAGACCTAATAAGTCAAACAAGACTAGAGGTGAAAGGGTGGGTCTAATTGAACCGTGTATATAATCTATCACTTTTGCACTTACTCTTCGATATCACTATACATAAAAATATATATTCCAAGGGTAGTCCAACCAAACATAAAGTTGTACCTTGGATATATAAACTTACTAGCTACTTCATTATCATAGTCACATGATTTTATTATTAAGTCAGATCTCATAGTTACAAAACTCAAACATGGGTATCAAAACTTTTACCTTGGGGTAAAGACACATGGTATCTAAACTAATGAGGGTTAACTCAGTCAAGGTCATCATGTCATATCATCTATTAGATTCTATACAGTTCTCTCATCATTGTAGATTATAGGGTAAGCATCTTATAGAAAGGGTTCCTATTTAAGGTAAGGCCCCTATAATGAACTTATGAGAGAAGTAAAAACCTAAGGGAGATAAATATTGAAATAGTCAGATAATCGACTACCTTGGATTTGATACCATACTTGTAAGGAGTGGGACTTGATAGGGGATCCACTCAATTTACTCAAAGGGAATAATAGAAAACCAACCAATGTTAATTATCACAAGTATTTTTTCACAAATGGAGACAACTATAATTCAAGTATGTAATGTATCAAATACCAAAAATGTAGTAGAGGAAGATAAGAAAACTATCTATTACAACATTCATGTATAACATTACTCTTCACCATGTAAAGTGTATGTAAAAGAATACTAATATATTGCATCAGATCAGCAGAGGGTGAACCAACCACTTCAATCTATCTCAAAAAAGAACATATACACTCAATCAGGTTGCAACTCAGGGTCACAGGAGGATCTTTTTCACCTAAGGGGTTTGGAACACCCCCCATAAGAGAAGACAAGCTGGAAGATTATCAAAAAAAGCTATGATGTGCTTATAATAGAGATCGAAGGATTTATCTAGAAAAAAGTACATCAAATGTAAAATAGTAAGTTTCCCATTTCAGAGGGAGTCTGAAGCATCCAAGTAGATATCAAAAGAGTTCTTCATATAGTAAGACAAAGAGATTATATGAAGAAATAAAAAGGACAATATTAAAATTATTGCCTTCAAATATCAAATTAGATATCATCAACAAATAATAAGAGTAATGCTTGCAAATTAAATACTAGACTAAAACCATCTAAAAGTAAGGCCAGAACACTTCCACATTCCAATGCCAGGAAAGAGGTGAGAGCACTCACAATCCTGTATAATATTATATATATCAAGTGAGAGCACCTGGAACTTAGATGAGAGCACCCAAAAGCCCATATATCGAAAATGTTTTACAATGGGGTGGAAATCCAGTACCACCATTAATAGATAATAATAGTCTCAACAAACAAACATGCATATATAGAGAGGCAAGATAACTACAATCTAAGAAATTTATCAATTTGGGGTTTCCATTGTGAAATGGAACAATAAGATGAAATAATAAAATAAGAGTTGAAAATAGAATAATCATGAACAAGACTTGATGAAAGTGATTCAATTTACATTCCCGACAATCCATAAGATAAAATTTAGAAATTGGAGCCAACCGAGTCAAATATATACAACAAATGGACATAGAAAGCAATATGCCACAATAAAAACAGAGAGCGGGAGAGAGAAAATATAAATCATTGTCCAATATGACTCATAAAGAGAAGTGATATACCTCAAAAACATGTATCCAAAGTCAAGGTCCAAAGATACCTTTTAAAAACTGAGAAGAATTAGGGTTTAGGTTACTGTAAAAAAACCCTAAAATTAACCATTTTTATCATTACTAGTCGAAGTTGTGAGAATTCCATAATCTAACACAATTTTTTTATTTCAAAAAAATATTTACTTATTTGTTTCTGACTTATAAATCATTAGTTATGAATTTCACAAGATTAAATATAACTGAGAAAATGCACAAAAATTATGTACTTAGTTAGTTGATAAAATATCCCAAAAACTACACAAAATAGTAGATCTGATTTTTCTGATTGCAAAACATATTCTAGTTTATTTTTCTGACCTATAAATTAATTTCTATGAATTTTCCAACATAATTATCAATTATTAATACATCAAAACTGATGCCAAACGACTAAACAACCCCTACATCAAAGATGATCAACTAGTTTTATGACAGGGCGTACGCATTAAATCAAATAGTTAAATCAACATGGGGCTTACAATTGATGCCATATGTCAAAAGATGATAATGACCATGAACAACGTGACACCAAACAAAGTAAAACAAGGGAAGAACTGTCAAATGGTTGATGATTATGTTCTTCATCCCTCAACTCTCATAAGAACATATCTAAACCAGTTCTAGAGGTGATAATTCTAATGGTACCTGACTAAGAACCAACCCACCAAACTGACCCATATGGTCTATTCATCTCCTGTTGATCCTAATGGCCAATGTCTCGGATTGTGAGGAGGCTGAAAACCCCAAAATTGATCTACAAATTTTTCATATAGGCATCCAGATGCCCAAAGCTCGAAACCATGTAGAAACTAAACACCAATTCCAAAAGCACAAATTACACCAGAGGTCGATCAAGGAATAGCATTGAAGCAAGAACTTTGGAAGAACCCGATGTAAATGCCAACCATGCATTGCCAATAGTGAAACTCAAGAGAATAAATCGAAAGGGTGAACTTTATATACTTTTGATGTTGTAAAATTGGGAAGATGGTGATCTATGGCAGGGTCTACCAAATCCAATACAGCTCTCATCATGGATGGCAATAACTTCACTCTCTTGTCTAAACTCTCACTGCCTCTAGGGATGTATAGAGTACAATGAGTAGATGCGCCAATTGGGAAAAAAATAAAAAGATGTGGAACGAGTTCAATTTGAAGATGGTGATAGTGTCAATATTTATGTAGGTGTATTGTGTCATGACTAGTACATGTGTCGGGCTGGAGAACATGGGAAAGTAGTGGCTCCTGGAGTCCAGTTTGGGGTGGAGACTACCAGTCTCAGTGACGTTTGGTATCTGGGATATGGAGTCTCATGAGGAATGCAAACGTACAAAGAGTGTAGGGTGAAGAGAACATAAGAGAGAGAGAGATCATGGGAAGAAAGAGATGGAGAACCAAACTGTAGGGAATCTATACAGTTATGGGCTCAAGGATGAAGATAGATCTACCACCATTGGATTCCCATCCAACAACCAGTAGAGGAGTTGAGTTTTAAAGGGTGCATGACACCTAATACTTTATGAAACCTAGTAATGAAATGTGTGATGGTGATTTAAGTCAAATAACACCTTTAAAAATTAGATTAACATTGGGATTCTATTTTAAAAATTTATCTTCTCAACTTAAATTGGGATAGCAACTATTATCCAATTAGGATGAAACTTTGCAACCAGATTAAGTAGGACCCAACGGATATTTTTGGATTAGATTTAGGAATTGATATTATATTATATGTATTTTAGTATAATTAGGGTTTAGTTAAATTATCTCATTATCTATTAACATATATTAGCATTATCCTCCAAATTAGGATTTAGAGTCATGTTATCACCATCTTACTTCAAACTGAGTTTCATGATATTATCTTGCACAAACTAGGTTATTTTATACAAATTCTCATTAATCCCATTAATTTCACCATTAGCTCAAATACTGGCACATTAGTTGTCTCAATTTAGACTAATAATCCAATTAGTGTCACATCATATAAATTAGGTACATTATTAACTAAATTAATCCATTACTCATAGTTTTTCACGTTTTGTTACCAGTTATACACATTTAAACCCACATTGGACACCCATGCATATTCATGTAAACCTAAATTATTTATTAACCATATTTGAGTCACCATATGTGTATTAGTGAATAAGATGAAACACATTAACTATTATTGAACTGATTTACAAACCAATTCATGAATAGGTTACTAAGTCCAAGTTAGGTGTATTGACATATGATGTGTGATTATGGCACCTAACGTCACCAATATATTACAATTAGTACTAATGATGCATGTATTAGGGTTATACAACTTCAACCTAGAGTTTCGGTCAACATGATCACATCGAAAGTCTAAGGTTAGGTTCCATATGTCATCTCATCATCCCAATAGGGTGTATTGGTCCATGGCATGGTTAAGATCGTATGTATCTATAATTAGGGTCAAGATGTGAGTTACTCTTATTTTTTGCATTAAATATTCATAAGATATAAACAAGCACCAAAGGGTAAAACTCTAACCTTATCTGGTCAATTCAAATATCCAAGCATACTATCGTCCTATTCCAGGAACTAGGGTTTCAAAGTCAATGTAGCCATATATCGATATGTTACATACTTTTACAAGTGAGGCTTCTTTGAAGACATGCATTGACATTCTTCCACATATAAGATCTCATTCAGATAATATCCAAGGGTATGATGGATATCTCGATTGTATGTGATGGATACCTCACATACGATCGAGATATTCATGGCATTCTTGGATATTCTAGTTCTTTGAAAGGATGGTTTTGTAGGATAAAAAGTTTCTTATATTTTGTAGTTCTTCGAAAGGATTCTTTTATAGAAATAATATGATAAAAAGCATATGGTGGTAGGAAATAAAGTTACCAAATCTGGTGGAAATTCACACCAAATATTAGCTAAAACTATCAAGAACAACGAAACTATTCGGTTGTGAGAGCTTATCATGGTTCTGATATTAAATGTTGATAGAAATTTGTCTGAATTATGTGGAGGTCTCTATGATTGACTATCTCACTGACTTCAAAAACACCAAAAATGGTGTCCATAATGGTAGTGACAATGATAATAACCAGATTTAGTTGTTCTTGTCTTAGATGTCTGACTAGAGGCACAAGGCATAGAAGAATGAATGATAGAACTAGGAGAAATGAATAAAATGATGCTAATAATTGAGGTTGAAGACATGAGAAACTTCACATTCAATTTTTCTCTACTTCTCAATCCCTTAGTCAATATATCTTGACACATATACATTCTAAAAAGAGAGGATCAAACTGTGATATACAATATATTTTTCTAACTCTTTTCTTTCATAATAAGACAATCATCAATTAAATATAACAAACTTATTTTTAACCTTACCTAAATAGGTGTTAGCATTGTGAAGAGAAATTCTTATTATGAGTTGAGAGGATTACATAGAATAATATATATCATCTTGTCTCAAGGTTTGATATACCAGAAACACAAGATAATATAAACTAAATCAATACTAATGGCTAAAGTAGTGGCAATTCATTTAGCTATTATACAGATAATAGTTAATCTAAATGACCATTACCACTCCCTACCAAGATAGAGAGTACACATCATGTATTCCCAGGTTGTCACACATATATAAGAAGGATGAAGGTTGAATTGGCTTGGTGAAGATATTAGTAGTCTATTCTCCATAACATATGGCGTAATAGTCTTTTTGGCATGAATTAGATATCTCATAAAGTGGAAATCAACCTCAATATGTTTGGTATGTCCATGAAAAATTATAATATTATCTATTTATATGCATAATTATCATATTTAATAGTTGATGGGGATGATATATGGAGACCTAGTTCTTGAATCATTAAAGCCACCCATTGAATTTCACATTTAGAGTGTGTCATGGTGTGATATTCTATCTCAAATCTAGAATGAGCCACAATATGCTGCATCTTACTCAGCTAACTGATAGGATGACTACAGAATAGAACACAAATGTAGGACTCCTGACCTAGCTTAATGATTATTTGTGTTTACTTGTATAATGAGATGCTTAAACGTTAATGTAAGCTCTTGATATGTCTTAATATCATGTGATAGGCTTATCTTTTCATTTTCATCCAATTTGTCTAATGTTTGAACTATCTTGCCATATATGTGCATGTTTTGGACTAGTTTGCAATTTACCCATGATTGAGGTTTATCTTATAAAAATGTCACATGTGGTTAGTGTTCTTTGTGCTTTGGCATCATGAGAGAGAAGGTGATGCAATGAGACACTTTGTTAGAATCATGGATGATGCTGTGACATCATCATATGATATTAGGGTTTCTAGGGTTTGTATAGTTGATATGGTGATTGAGTTAGGGTTTGATGTTATGACCCTACATCACTTTTGGTGAAGGTATAGACCACAACATGCACCTTATGTAGTGTTGTCTAAACTGAGACAACCTAGAGGTGAGGGTGGTTAAGATAGGTTGTCCTCTAGTGTCATGGACATGCACATGTATGACCTCAGGTTTCAACCTTGAAGTGTCTCGACCGATACAAGAAGAAGGTTATGTATCGACTGAGACAAAGGAGCAACCGACCTAGTAGGTCACAACAACATGGATTGATAAACATTACTTTTCTATTTTTGAATGTGAGTGGAGGAAAGATAAGCTCTTTGAAGGGCATGTGTTAGTATGATGATCTAATATGTTGACACATAAAACACCTCTACTTCTCTCTTCTTTGGGTCTATAACTCATCCTCTTCATAATAAAGCAATTTTCTTTTGACCCACAACTCTTTCTTCTTCCTTTGGATCATCATTGGATATTTAGGAGCAAGGAAGGTCGAATCTTGGACATTAGGAGGAAGATCTATCTTGCTTTGTTGAAGATCTTATGCTAGATCAACATCTTGGTGGCGTTTACATGGAGATTTCCTCTCTTGGTAAGTGATCTTACTCTGGATCACATTTCCTCTATCCTAAAACCTTCATCTTCTTCCTCCTTCTTGGTCATGATGTTGTGGACCATCCATCATGGTCGTTTGATAGGATGACTCCATCTTTTTCTCTATTCTCTTTTGGGTTCGACATAGATTTGATCTCCTACTTTCTTGAACTCCCTTGTGACCATGTTTTTCTTCTTCTTGGATGTGATCCCTGAGATGAGGTTTTGAATCTTAGTTATAGATTTTGGAGCTTGAGATCTTGGGAGTTTGTTTATCTCCAAACTAGGTGGGTTTTATAACTCTTCCTACCTCTATTATGTTTTTATACTACCTTCTATACAGTTTGTTATACTTGAATAATAGGAGGTTTTCATATGTTATATAAGCATGTGAATCTCAGTTATCTCTCTCATTATATGTATGCTTATTTTGATGATCTTGTATAATCATGTTAGGGTATGTAAAATACCTTAATATAGGGTGTGTGCAGCCTATTGACGCTTGGTTTGATATTGGTTTGAACCCTAGTTATGATCTTGTCTTAGATCTTCTATGGGTGGTGCAGGTGGTTGAGACCAACTCTTGGACTTCCATTGCGGTCGAAACTCCTTGGTGGGGTAGTTTCAGATGTGACACCCTCCCTTAACCCGAGATTGGTTGCTACATATTAGCTTGGTCACGATGCAACATTGTTGCAAAATCAGATTTGGTTGTCGACTAACATTGCGGCTACGATGACTAAGCATGATGGTAATGACACTTGATTAGATGGTGTGAAGGTTGTACCAGGTTAAGGTTAGATTAGTTGCAGTCAAAACATGGTTATGATGGGTTGAAATGCTTGGTATGTAAAGGGTAGTGTCCCTAGGTTGCATGTGTTGTGGTCGCAATGCACTCCTTAGTGTAGCAGTTGTGACACTCTGTTGCATTTCGATCATGATACCTCTTGAGTTGGGTTTGTGACATCGATGTTGCATGGCCCTAGTGTCACGATCAATACACCATATGGTTGAGGGTTCCATATGTCCTGCTTGGGATGAATCACGATCGTAACCAAGAGTTGATGTGTCATGTTCATAACTCAGTTGTATAGAGGTTTAGACTCCTATGTGTTGTGATGGACGAGATCAGGTAAGATGGTGGTTGTAACCATGGAGTGTGTCTCGGTCATGAAACATGTGTTGTGTCTCGATCAGAACACCCCATTGCTTGTTAGGTCGACACTCATGTGTTGAAGGGTCGAGACACTTGTGTAATGAGGGGTTGAGTCATATGTGTTAAAGATGGTTAAGACACATACATGTAAGTATGAACATAGTCAGTACATAGGGTAATGGTCTACCAAATAGTGTTGTGATCATGAATGGCAAACCATTAACAATAATTCTTAACTCTCCAACAATATGAAAAGTGATGGAATTAGGGTTTAGAGGTGGTATGATGCTATAAAATTTTAATTGGGTACACATAGACCCTAACCCTAATCTGATGATAACATGATAAGTGTTTTCAGCTATTTGGATATTGTTACTCTATGATAATATTTTCTCTCTCCTACTTGTGTAACATTAACTTGTAGAAGAGATAAATGGCATAGTTAAGTGAATGCTATGATGAACCAATACAATACAAAGTAGTGATTATGAGTAATGTTGAGGCTTTGTGTGATATTGAATGTGGAGGAGTATATGAATTGGTCTAATGACCTAGAAAATGCCTTGTGCATCAATTGAGTAATTGATATCCCATAGTGATTTAACATTGTTAATGACCTTTTCAATAGCAGTATTACAAGTGCCATGAGTTGATGAGACATGTTCTCACTTAATATGTTTTATATCTTCTGAAGTTTCATTCTACCTTAATTTGTAGAGTTTGTTTAGGGTTAATATGTTGTAACTTGATTGATGCATTAAATGATACCCAATTGGCATATCTAATCAAGTGAAACCCTAATTATGTAGTTTCCCTGTACCATAGATCTATCTTCATTTGTATCTAGATGGTTGGTGAAACGAGTAACACCTATGTGAAACTCAGAGTGCATATTGTTGAATATATGGGGTGTAAGTGATATATTTCCTTGTATCCTTAAATTATTGAAATAGTGCTACATTGTTTATTATTGAACGGTCATGTGTGAGCTAGTTCTCTGGTGTTGTGCCATGTACCAAGGCATACTAGTTGTCTACAGGACCATAGCCTTGACTATGAGTTGTTGTCTCTACAGGACCATAGCCTTGACTACAAGGTTTTTTCTTTAGCAGTATGACTATATGTCACTGAATTGCTGACTTGAACGGACCAAGTAGAACTGGTAATGATCATGAATTTTTGATCTTCCGTTGATCTTGTATGGTATTGATTTCCACTTAGCAGTGGTTGGTTGGATTTGAGTGGTATGACTCAAATCCTCAGTGCATAAAAATGGTTAAAACAACCATATAGCATAATTATTTTAGGGTCAAATACGAATCACATTGGATGACGCCATGCCTTATTTCTTGTATTGTTTAGTTTATATAAGTCATACATGTTCTTTTTATTCCTTTTAACAATATAAAATGTTCTAATGCTCAGTTGTAACTACTTAAACTACTCAAATAGTATTACCTATTTACTTACTATTCTTTATATACTATGCTTATAATATACGTTGGCAAAGAGTTATAACTCTTGTTGTGATGTTTGGTCTCACTCTATGGGTTTCACAACTTTTTAGGTGGTAGTGGACAAGGAGGTCAAGGTCGTGGTGCAGGTGAAGAGAAGCAGAGTGAACAGTAGATGTCAGAGGTTGGACATGCGACTAGTTAGAGTTTTATAGTAGAAGTCCTATGTGTCATCCCTATACTCTCAAGTCTATGGGGAGATTTTATAGTTTTGTATATTGACACGTAGATTTTGTCTTTATGCCATTTTTGTGTATAAATGGTATGTACATATAAACATGTTGTAAAATGTAACAGATGTAGCTTGACAGCCGGGGAACATGAGATGTAATCTTTTTAGTATATAATTAATACAAATAGCCTAAGTTGAAGGCTTGTTTATGAAATACTTCCACTTAATATAATAAATGCAAACGGTTTAAATTTTCCCTATTTTGTGTTAATATTGTGATTAGTAATAACCCAACACTTTGTATTAAGTAATCTCGCTTTGTGTGGCGAAGGGCATCATAGTTTGGTTGGTATCAGAACTATAGGTTTGTTGAGTCTACATGGACATAGGATTATGGTTTGAGTATGTTCTAGTGTCCTCTAGTATATCTTATGGTCACTTCTTATGGAAAAGATGAAGAAGAATATAAGAAAAGATGTCTGGGGAACATAAAGAACATGTTGCGGAAAGTGGTGTTGTTGCACAGGGAGGTGGTGCAAGAAATCAAGAATGGGCTGATGATGTGCCCGAGCTGCCTTGAGTCAACCCAGTTGATGTAGTAAATCTTACTTTTAGGGATATGTTTGGATAGCTCATGGATACTGTGTTGCACATTGTGAATAGAATGCTTGTAAACCAACCTAGGGCAACTGTCCTAGGTGTTGAAACCCAAAGTTTTGGAAAGACCATTGAGAGACTTCAACGTCTAGGAGCATTGGAGTATCTGGGTACATCTGATCCAGTTGATGTTAATATGTTGTTGACTTAGTTGGAAAAGACCTTTAGGATCCTTATCTTCCCTAAGGAAGATAAGGTGAAACATGATGTATATCTGCTAAAAGGGAGTGCTGGTCACTGGTGGACCATTGAAGAGGAGAAAAGGATGGGTGTCATGATTACTTGGGAATATTCTGATGGGATTTTGTAAGTCAATCCTTTCCAGAGACTTACTTAAATGAAAAGATTGTATAGTTCGAGAACATCATACAAGTAACTATGTCAATCAGTGCTTATGAAGCTAAGTCTATGGAGCTTCTTAAGTTCTGTCCCTGTATGGAAATAATGGACAAGGAGAGGATTAGGCGCTTTGAGAAGGGTCTAAGTACTGAGTTGTCAACCCCAATGTCATCTTTAGAAAATTGAGAAAGGTTTGAAACTTCCATGGAATCTGTTCGGAGGGGAGAATAATTAGTTATAGAAAAGTGTGGGTCAAAGGCTAAGAAGAGGCATGTACAATACCAAGGACAATCTTCTGGAAGTTCCAAGAAGCCTAGGTACTTTGCACCTCAGTCTCAATAGAGATTAGTGACTCACTGATAGTAGACATAGAGTAGAGGCAGAGGCCATAGTTTTCCACCTACATGAGCTCGTTATGCAATGTTAGTGTCCATGACAGGGTCATTGTGGCCATGGTACACTACTTCAGAAATGGCTTATAACGTCACATTTACAGGCGTGGGTTGTATCCAAGACACTGACACCTAAACCCTACAACGTCGGTTAAATACAAAAATTGACATCTATCTATGAAGAGAGGCCAGAGAAAGGTACTGCTTTTTAGTTAGCATCGGTTCCTCAATAACCAATCGATGCCTAAAATCTACCGCCAAATCCAAATTTTCCAGTGAAAAAAAATTACCTCCAAAATTTAACATACGGCGTCGGTTGTTAACAAATCAACCAATTACTAAAGGTTTTTTGTGAGATAGAAATTTGGCCCACTATTATCGTTGGTTATCTTAAAATAACTTACGCCGATGTGTTTTCACACGCTATACCCACCAAAATTTTCACCCGCCTTTGGCGTCAGTTCTTCTACGTAACCGACGACTGTGGTCATAATTCGAGAACTTCTTTTTTGTCAGCATATGTTGATAGATGTTAGTTTTTCTAGTTGGAACTAACGACTATCATTGAACATAGGTGTCAGTTTTTGTTTGATAACTGAGCCTAAAGTTTTAAGTGTCGGTTGGTTTTAATAACCGACGCCAATTGTTAACTTAATAGCACCCGCACGAGCCAGACTCTTCCGCTTTCTTTGTTTCATTTCCGATTTCAACTGTTTCTTCCTCTGGTGATTCCAACCACCGCTGCTACTCTGTTGTCGTCATTGCCACCACTGGTCTGCTACCCCACTGCCACCGCTTCTCCGCTACTACTGCCCACTGCTACTCACCTACTGCCGCTCGCTGCTTCTCTCCTTTCCTCCTTCACTGCCGACCTGAGATAGCAAGTTATACCCCTCCTTTTCTAAGCTTAACCCCTCCTTATCTACTTGTATACCCCTCCTCCACCGCCAACCTGAGACGTACGAGCGCTCGCCCTCGCCCATGTGGCGCCTAGGTAGCCCAGGCGTTCACCTAGGGTCCCAAACTCAGGTGCCCATGCTAGTTAGACCTCTAGGCGGCCTAGGCAGACTAGGCAGATGCTTGGGCGGAGCCAATGCACGCCTAGGCTGCTGCTAGGTGTTTTTTTTAAATTAAGTTATTTACTTATTTTTGTTTATTTATGTACTAATTTTGTTATTATTTAATCATCTACTTATTTAATATTTTTTATCAACTGATTTAACTTTATTGATCAACTAATATGTATTTATACATCTACTATTTGTATTTAGTTATGGACTGATTCAGGAATTAATTGATCATCTACTGATTTATATTAGTTTATCAACATATTTGTATTTATTCATCTACTTATTTGTATTTTTCTGTCTACTGTTTTTTATTTAGATATCTACTCATTTGAATTTATTTGTGTACTGCTTTTGAAATTATATAATCATCTAGTGATGTAACTTTATCACATGCTCATTATGAACCATTGGATCTAGATCTTAGGGTATCTCTACCGTTCTAACTATGAAATTGGTAACTTGTTTCCTTGTTGAGTATATTGAGAATCCTAATCACCCTTCTTGCTTAATGATGAACTGTAATGCACACACATGACATGCTTGGAATGTAAATGATGAACTTTTCTCTAGATTGCCAATCATGCTTCTAAAGACATCAATAATCACCCTAACTTGAAGAACTAGGATATGAATGATGAAACTAGGATTGTAGGTATAAGAATAACAACACATGTATTTGTTGGCTTAGAAACTCGTCCAAGATTTACTCATTAGGAGTAAATCTTGGAAAGTCCCCGATTTGGGACTATTCTTGAACACCTAATGTCACTTAGGATGTAAGTGTATAATGTGTATTGGGTTTTTGAGAAAATTTCAGTAGCATTTCCCCATTTGTTCTCTTAGTACATATGTACTTGGAGAACAATGAGGAAATGCTACCAAAATTTTCTTGAAAACCCAATACACATTATACACTTACTAGTGAGATTAAGTGTTCAAGAATGGGATAGGTATTACACATTTATTATATATAAGAATAACAACACATGTATTTGTTGGCCTAGAAACCCGCCCAAGATTTACTCATTAGGAGTAAATCTTGGATAGTCCCTAGTTTGGGACTGTTCTTGAACACTTAATCTCACTTAGGATGTTTTAACCATTTATTATATAAAAGACCTTAAATCCTAAAGTTTTAACCATAAATTCTAATCTTTTAACCCTAGACCCTAATCTTGTTCTAATATATACTTGTTTTCTCTATGATCATAGAATGGATAGCTCATGGATGTCCATTCCAAATCGCTGCACCCCAGAGTTTATTTATGGTCTTGATCAGTTTATTAGATTTGCCGAGGAACATAGGAAACAACCTGGAGATATGTTCTATTGTCCATGTAGGCATTGCGGTAACAACTTGAAAGTCAGCACTGGTGATGAAATCAAAAGTCATGCCATCTACAATGGGATTGTACAAGGCTATATAGAATGGCACTGACATGGAGAGATTTCAAACCTGAAATCAGTGGATGTCGATTCCAGTGCTTGTGTGGAAGAAGAAATTGCCTCCAATGTCATAGATGTCAACAAACTAGTTCTAGTAGACATCGTTGATGCGATGCTGCATAGTTGTGGGGTAGAGCACACCGATCCACCTCCCATGTTTAGAAACATTGCGCATGATGCTAAGATACCATTATACACATGTTGTAAGTTTACGAAGCTTAGTGTTGTGTTGAGATTGTATAAGATGAAAGCTAACAAAGATGGAGCGACAAAAGCTTCACGTCATTGTTGTCTTTGTTGAAAGAAATTCTTCCTGGAGGAAACGAGCTGCCAATCTCAACATACCGGTTAAAGAAATTGGTGTGCCCAATGGAATGGAGGCCAAGAAGATACATGCATGCCTGAATGATTGTGTATTATTTCAAAAGGACTATGTGGATTTGAAAGATTGTCTGAAATGTGGTGCATCAAGGTATAAATTGACGACTTCGGGGGAGTCCAAAACTAGTTCTCCTGCTAAGGTGATGTGGTATCTACCTATAATACCACAATTTCAATGCTTGTTTGCCAATCCGATAGATGCGAAGAATTTGAGGTGGCATGCAGATGTTAAGAAAAATAATGATTGGATCCTACGACATGCGTTTGATTCCCCACAGTGGAAGAAGATTGATTTATTGTACCTTGAATTTGGTGAAGAAGTTAGGAATATAAGCCTTGGGCTTTTTAAAGATGGGATGAATCAGTACGGGTCATTGAGTAGCCAACATAGCACTTGGCCAGTTATGATTGTTATATACAATCTTCCCCCTGGTTGTGTATGAAAAATAAGTATGTTATGTTGTAGTTGTTGATATCGGGCCCTATACAACCTAGAAATGATATCGAAATTTATCTTGAACCTCTGATTGATGACTTGAAGAAGCTCTTGGGTGAAGGTGTGATGACCTATGATGATTCACGAAGAGAGACATTTTGTTTGCATGCTATGTTGTTTTGCACTATGAATGACTTTCCAGCATTTGGGAATTTGTCTGGATATAGTGTCAAAGGATCTAAAGTGTGTCCTATATGTGAAGAGAACACTGATTCAATCTGACTAAAACACGGCGGCAAGACTATATATCTTGGTCATCGAAGGTTTTTTCCAAAATTCCATCTGTATCATAGGTTGTGCAAAGCATTCAATGGACTGAATGATGAACGAAGTGCACCTAAACCTATACCAGGGGAGAATGTTTATGATAGAGTAAAAGACATTACCAATGAATTTGGTAAAAGATCACAATGTAAAATGGCCACATTGAGTGAAAAATCTTTATTCAAGAAGAAGTCAATATTTTGGGATCGTCCTTATTGGAGTTCTTTGGCAGTCAGGCATTATATCGATGTCATGCACATTGAGAAAAATGTATGTGATAACGTCATCGGTACTTTGTCGAATATATCAGGTAAGACTAAAGACGAGATAAAATCCAGAATGGACCTACATGAAATGGTAATAATGACATAATTAATAGAAGTAGTTAGTAGAGATCAGACAACTTACTTACTTCCCGCTTGTTACACATTGTCTAGAAAGGAGAAGAAAGCTTATTGTGAATGCTTGGTAAATGTTAAGGTGCCAAAGGGTTACTCATCCAACATTCCTAGATCGGTATCAATGAAAGATCTGAAGTTGATAGGTCTTAAATCTCAGGATTGTCACATTCTAATGCAACAAATATTGCTCGTGGAAATTCGATCTATATTGCTGAAGCATGTAAGGTTTGCAATTACCAGACTTTGTTTCTTTTTCAACAGTATGTGCAGCAACGTTATTGACCCTGATACTCTCGATAAATTGCAAAGAGAAGTGGTTGTTACCCTATGTCAGCTTGAGATGTATTTTCCTCCTTCGTTTTTTGGTATCATGGTACATCTTGTTGTCCACTTGACTAGGGAAGTGAAAATGTTGGGACCAGTTTTCTTGCATTAGATGTATCCCTTTGAACGATACATGAGCATTTTTAAAGGTGATGTTCGAAACTGTTATCGACCTGAAGGGAGTATTATTGAGGGTTATGTGGCGAGAGAAATTATGGATTTTTGCAATGACTTTCTGAGTGGTAATGATGGTCCTCTTAATGAGAAGAATATTGAGGAGCATTTTGGCAAAGGAATTTTGGGATCACGAATTAAATTAATCAGCCATGAGCAGTTGAAACTAGGTCACTTGTATATTTTACACAACATCGATGAAGTGAGTGTTTATATCGAGGAACATACCAATTTCATCAAGACACAATATCCTCGAGCCAATTCAATGTGGCTTGCTAGAGAGCATAACAAGACATTTATTAAGTGGTTTGAAGATAAAGTCTTACATCAACTATCTCAAACACCAGATAATAAGACTGAAACTATCAAATGTCTCGCCTTTAAACTAAAATTGAATGTTATGTCTTATGAAGGTTTTGACATAAAGGGATTCTCATATTACACAAAACGTCAAGATGATAAGAGTGTCATCCAAAATAGTGGGGTCACCCTTCAAGCGTCTTCATTGTTTTTTGCAAGTGATAAGGATAAGAGTCCACTTGAAGCTAAAATGTCATATTATGATGCCATTGAAGACATATGGGAGTTTGACTACATAGATTTTGGAATTCCGCTCCTAAAATGTAATTGGGTTGACAACACCAAAGCGGTTATTGTGGATGAATTGGGTTTCACATTAGTGAACTTTGAAAAGATTGGCAAGAAGGGTGAACCATTCATATTGGCATCACATGCAAAACAAGTATTTTATATCGATGATCCTGCAAATGATAAATGGTCAGTTGTTCTACATGGTAAAAGATAGGTCATTGAAGATCCTATAGATGAAGAACAATACTATGATAAGTATGATGAATCTAGTCCATTCTCAGTTGGGCTACCAACACAACCAAATATTGAAGCTAATGATGTCTCGTATGTGCGTGGAGATCACAATGAAGGATTGTTAATTGATAAAAGATCGCAATATTAGAGGCATGCATATTTATATTTTGTATATGTTTTATTTTTCTAAATGTGAACTTTACAATGTGAATGTGAACTTTACCATGTGAATTACTTTACAATGTGAATGTAAACTTTATAATGTGAACTTTACAATGTAAATTACTTTACAATGTGAACTTTACAATCTGAATGTGAACTTTCAGATGGCTGAGCATTCATATGATGATCGTGTTGATGATTATCATGAGGGTGAGAACATAAGATAAAATGATGAAAGTGATTCAATTTACATTCCCGACAATCCATAAGATAAAATTTAGAAATTGGAGCCAACCGAGTCAAATATATACAACAAATGGACATAGAAAGCAATATGCCACAATAAAAACAGAGAGCGGGAGAGAGAAAATATAAATCATTGTCCAATATGACTCATAAAGAGAAGTGATATACCTCAAAAACATGTATCCAAAGTCAAGGTCCAAAGATACCTTTTAAAAACTGAGAAGAATTAGGGTTTAGGTTACTGTAAAAAAACCCTAAAATTAACCATTTTTATCATTACTAGTCGAAGTTGTGAGAATTCCATAATCTAACACAATTTTTTTATTTCAAAAAAATATTTACTTATTTGTTTCTGACTTATAAATCATTAGTTATGAATTTCACAAGATTAAATATAACTGAGAAAATGCACAAAAATTATGTACTTAGTTAGTTGATAAAATATCCCAAAAACTACACAAAATAGTAGATCTGATTTTTCTGATTGCAAAACATATTCTAGTTTATTTTTCTGACCTATAAATTAATTTCTATGAATTTTCCAACATAATTATCAATTATTAATACATCAAAACTGATGCCAAACGACTAAACAACCCCTACATCAAAGATGATCAACTAGTTTTATGACAGGGCGTACGCATTAAATCAAATAGTTAAATCAACATGGGGCTTACAATTGATGCCATATGTCAAAAGATGATAATGACCATGAACAACGTGACACCAAACAAAGTAAAACAAGGGAAGAACTGTCAAATGGTTGATGATTATGTTCTTCATCCCTCAACTCTCATAAGAACATATCTAAACCAGTTCTAGAGGTGATAATTCTAATGGTACCTGACTAAGAACCAACCCACCAAACTGACCCATATGGTCTATTCATCTCCTGTTGATCCTAATGGCCAATGTCTCGGATTGTGAGGAGGCTGAAAACCCCAAAATTGATCTACAAATTTTTCATATAGGCATCCAGATGCCCAAAGCTCGAAACCATGTAGAAACTAAACACCAATTCCAAAAGCACAAATTACACCAGAGGTCGATCAAGGAATAGCATTGAAGCAAGAACTTTGGAAGAACCCGATGTAAATGCCAACCATGCATTGCCAATAGTGAAACTCAAGAGAATAAATCGAAAGGGTGAACTTTATATACTTTTGATGTTGTAAAATTGGGAAGATGGTGATCTATGGCAGGGTCTACCAAATCCAATACAGCTCTCATCATGGATGGCAATAACTTCACTCTCTTATCTAAACTCTCACTGCCTCTAGGGATGTATAGAGTACAATGAGTAGATGCGCCAATTGGGAAAAAAATAAAAAGATGTGGAACGAGTTCAATTTGAAGATGGTGATAGTGTCAATATTTATGTAGGTGTATTGTGTCATGACTAGTACATGTGTCGGGCTGGAGAACATGGGAAAGTAGTGGCTCCTGGAGTCCAGTTTGGGGTGGAGACTACCAGTCTCAGTGACGTTTGGTATCTGGGATATGGAGTCTCATGAGGAATGCAAACGTACAAAGAGTGTAGGGTGAAGAGAACATAAGAGAGAGAGAGATCATGGGAAGAAAGAGATGGAGAACCAAACTGTAGGGAATCTATACAGTTATGGGCTCAAGGATGAAGATAGATCTACCACCATTGGATTCCCATCCAACAACCAGTAGAGGAGTTGAGTTTTAAAGGGTGCATGACACCTAATACTTTATGAAACCTAGTAATGAAATGTGTGATGGTGATTTAAGTCAAATAACACCTTTAAAAATTAGATTAACATTGGGATTCTATTTTAAAAATTTATCTTCTCAACTTAAATTGGGATAGCAACTATTATCCAATTAGGATGAAACTTTGCAACCAGATTAAGTAGGACCCAACGGATATTTTTGGATTAGATTTAGGAATTGATATTATATTATATGTATTTTAGTATAATTAGGGTTTAGTTAAATTATCTCATTATCTATTAACATATATTAGCATTATCCTCCAAATTAGGATTTAGAGTCATGTTATCACCATCTTACTTCAAACTGAGTTTCATGATATTATCTTGCACAAACTAGGTTATTTTATACAAATTCTCATTAATCCCATTAATTTCACCATTAGCTCAAATACTGGCACATTAGTTGTCTCAATTTAGACTAATAATCCAATTAGTGTCACATCATATAAATTAGGTACATTATTAACTAAATTAATCCATTACTCATAGTTTTTCACGTTTTGTTACCAGTTATACACATTTAAACCCACATTGGACACCCATGCATATTCATGTAAACCTAAATTATTTATTAACCATATTTGAGTCACCATATGTGTATTAGTGAATAAGATGAAACACATTAACTATTATTGAACTGATTTACAAACCAATTCATGAATAGGTTACTAAGTCCAAGTTAGGTGTATTGACATATGATGTGTGATTATGGCACCTAACGTCACCAATATATTACAATTAGTACTAATGATGCATGTATTAGGGTTATACAACTTCAACCTAGAGTTTCGGTCAACATGATCACATCGAAAGTCTAAGGTTAGGTTCCATATGTCATCTCATCATCCCAATAGGGTGTATTGGTCCATGGCATGGTTAAGATCGTATGTATCTATAATTAGGGTCAAGATGTGAGTTACTCTTATTTTTTGCATTAAATATTCATAAGATATAAACAAGCACCAAAGGGTAAAACTCTAACCTTATCTGGTCAATTCAAATATCCAAGCATACTATCGTCCTATTCCAGGAACTAGGGTTTCAAAGTCAATGTAGCCATATATCGATATGTTACATACTTTTACAAGTGAGGCTTCTTTGAAGACATGCATTGACATTCTTCCACATATAAGATCTCATTCAGATAATATCCAAGGGTATGATGGATATCTCGATTGTATGTGATGGATACCTCACATACGATCGAGATATTCATGGCATTCTTGGATATTCTAGTTCTTTGAAAGGATGGTTTTGTAGGATAAAAAGTTTCTTATATTTTGTAGTTCTTCGAAAGGATTCTTTTATAGAAATAATATGATAAAAAGCATATGGTGGTAGGAAATAAAGTTACCAAATCTGGTGGAAATTCACACCAAATATTAGCTAAAACTATCAAGAACAACGAAACTATTCGGTTGTGAGAGCTTATCATGGTTCTGATATTAAATGTTGATAGAAATTTGTCTGAATTATGTGGAGGTCTCTATGATTGACTATCTCACTGACTTCAAAAACACCAAAAATGGTGTCCATAATGGTAGTGACAATGATAATAACCAGATTTAGTTGTTCTTGTCTTAGATGTCTGACTAGAGGCACAAGGCATAGAAGAATGAATGATAGAACTAGGAGAAATGAATAAAATGATGCTAATAATTGAGGTTGAAGACATGAGAAACTTCACATTCAATTTTTCTCTACTTCTCAATCCCTTAGTCAATATATCTTGACACATATACATTCTAAAAAGAGAGGATCAAACTGTGATATACAATATATTTTTCTAACTCTTTTCTTTCATAATAAGACAATCATCAATTAAATATAACAAACTTATTTTTAACCTTACCTAAATAGGTGTTAGCATTGTGAAGAGAAATTCTTATTATGAGTTGAGAGGATTACATAGAATAATATATATCATCTTGTCTCAAGGTTTGATATACCAGAAACACAAGATAATATAAACTAAATCAATACTAATGGCTAAAGTAGTGGCAATTCATTTAGCTATTATACAGATAATAGTTAATCTAAATGACCATTACCACTCCCTACCAAGATAGAGAGTACACATCATGTATTCCCAGGTTGTCACACATATATAAGAAGGATGAAGGTTGAATTGGCTTGGTGAAGATATTAGTAGTCTATTCTCCATAACATATGGCGTAATAGTCTTTTTGGCATGAATTAGATATCTCATAAAGTGGAAATCAACCTCAATATGTTTGGTATGTCCATGAAAAATTATAATATTATCTATTTATATGCATAATTATCATATTTAATAGTTGATGGGGATGATATATGGAGACCTAGTTCTTGAATCATTAAAGCCACCCATTGAATTTCACATTTAGAGTGTGTCATGGTGTGATATTCTATCTCAAATCTAGAATGAGCCACAATATGCTGCATCTTACTCAGCTAACTGATAGGATGACTACAGAATAGAACACAAATGTAGGACTCCTGACCTAGCTTAATGATTATTTGTGTTTACTTGTATAATGAGATGCTTAAACGTTAATGTAAGCTCTTGATATGTCTTAATATCATGTGATAGGCTTATCTTTTCATTTTCATCCAATTTGTCTAATGTTTGAACTATCTTGCCATATATGTGCATGTTTTGGACTAGTTTGCAATTTACCCATGATTGAGGTTTATCTTATAAAAATGTCACATGTGGTTAGTGTTCTTTGTGCTTTGGCATCATGAGAGAGAAGGTGATGCAATGGGACACTTTGTTAGAATCATGGATGATGCTGTGACATCATCATATGATATTAGGGTTTCTAGGGTTTGTATAGTTGATATGGTGATTGAGTTAGGGTTTGATGTTATGACCCTACATCACTTTTGGTGAAGGTATAGACCACAACATGCACCTTATGTAGTGTTGTCTAAACTGAGACAACCTAGAGGTGAGGGTGGTTAAGATAGGTTGTCCTCTAGTGTCATGGACATGCACATGTATGACCTCAGGTTTCAACCTTGAAGTGTCTCGACCGATACAAGAAGAAGGTTATGTATCGACTGAGACAAAGGAGCAACCGACCTAGTAGGTCACAACAACATGGATTGATAAACATTACTTTTCTATTTTTGAATGTGAGTGGAGGAAAGATAAGCTCTTTGAAGGGCATGTGTTAGTATGATGATCTAATATGTTGACACATAAAACACCTCTACTTCTCTCTTCTTTGGGTCTATAACTCATCCTCTTCATAATAAAGCAATTTTCTTTTGACCCACAACTCTTTCTTCTTCCTTTGGATCATCATTGGATATTTAGGAGCAAGGAAGGTCGAATCTTGGACATTAGGAGGAAGATCTATCTTGCTTTGTTGAAGATCTTATGCTAGATCAACATCTTGGTGGCGTTTACATGGAGATTTCCTCTCTTGGTAAGTGATCTTACTCTGGATCACATTTCCTCTATCCTAAAACCTTCATCTTCTTCCTCCTTCTTGGTCATGATGTTGTGGACCATCCATCATGGTCGTTTGATAGGATGACTCCATCTTTTTCTCTATTCTCTTTTGGGTTCGACATAGATTTGATCTCCTACTTTCTTGAACTCCCTTGTGACCATGTTTTTCTTCTTCTTGGATGTGATCCCTGAGATGAGGTTTTGAATCTTAGTTATAGATTTTGGAGCTTGAGATCTTGGGAGTTTGTTTATCTCCAAACTAGGTGGGTTTTATAACTCTTCCTACCTCTATTATGTTTTTATACTACCTTCTATACAGTTTGTTATACTTGAATAATAGGAGGTTTTCATATGTTATATAAGCATGTGAATCTCAGTTATCTCTCTCATTATATGTATGCTTATTTTGATGATCTTGTATAATCATGTTAGGGTATGTAAAATACCTTAATATAGGGTGTGTGCAGCCTATTGACGCTTGGTTTGATATTGGTTTGAACCCTAGTTATGATCTTGTCTTAGATCTTCTATGGGTGGTGCAGGTGGTTGAGACCAACTCTTGGACTTCCATTGCGGTCGAAACTCCTTGGTGGGGTAGTTTCAGATGTGACACCCTCCCTTAACCCGAGATTGGTTGCTACATATTAGCTTGGTCACGATGCAACATTGTTGCAAAATCAGATTTGGTTGTCGACTAACATTGCGGCTACGATGACTAAGCATGATGGTAATGACACTTGATTAGATGGTGTGAAGGTTGTACCAGGTTAAGGTTAGATTAGTTGCAGTCAAAACATGGTTATGATGGGTTGAAATGCTTGGTATGTAAAGGGTAGTGTCCCTAGGTTGCATGTGTTGTGGTCGCAATGCACTCCTTAGTGTAGCAGTTGTGACACTCTGTTGCATTTCGATCATGATACCTCTTGAGTTGGGTTTGTGACATCGATGTTGCATGGCCCTAGTGTCACGATCAATACACCATATGGTTGAGGGTTCCATATGTCCTGCTTGGGATGAATCACGATCGTAACCAAGAGTTGATGTGTCATGTTCATAACTCAGTTGTATAGAGGTTTAGACTCCTATGTGTTGTGATGGACGAGATCAGGTAAGATGGTGGTTGTAACCATGGAGTGTGTCTCGGTCATGAAACATGTGTTGTGTCTCGATCAGAACACCCCATTGCTTGTTAGGTCGACACTCATGTGTTGAAGGGTCGAGACACTTGTGTAATGAGGGGTTGAGTCATATGTGTTAAAGATGGTTAAGACACATACATGTAAGTATGAACATAGTCAGTACATAGGGTAATGGTCTACCAAATAGTGTTGTGATCATGAATGGCAAACCATTAACAATAATTCTTAACTCTCCAACAATATGAAAAGTGATGGAATTAGGGTTTAGAGGTGGTATGATGCTATAAAATTCTAATTGGGTACACATAGACCCTAACCCTAATCTGATGATAACATGATAAGTGTTTTCAGCTATTTGGATATTGTTACTCTATGATAATATTTTCTCTCTCCTACTTGTGTAACATTAACTTGTAGAAGAGATAAATGGCATAGTTAAGTGAATGCTATGATGAACCAATACAATACAAAGTAGTGATTATGAGTAATGTTGAGGCTTTGTGTGATATTGAATGTGGAGGAGTATATGAATTGGTCTAATGACCTAGAAAATGCCTTGTGCATCAATTGAGTAATTGATATCCCATAGTGATTTAACATTGTTAATGACCTTTTCAATAGCAGTATTACAAGTGCCATGAGTTGATGAGACATGTTCTCACTTAATATGTTTTATATCTTCTGAAGTTTCATTCTACCTTAATTTGTAGAGTTTGTTTAGGGTTAATATGTTGTAACTTGATTGATGCATTAAATGATACCCAATTGGCATATCTAATCAAGTGAAACCCTAATTATGTAGTTTCCCTGTACCATAGATCTATCTTCATTTGTATCTAGATGGTTGGTGAAACGAGTAACACCTATGTGAAACTCAGAGTGCATATTGTTGAATATATGGGGTGTAAGTGATATATTTCCTTGTATCCTTAAATTATTAAAATAGTGCTACATTGTTTATTATTGAACGGTCATGTGTGAGCTAGTTCTCTGGTGTTGTGCCATGTACCAAGGCATACTAGTTGTCTACAGGACCATAGCCTTGACTATGAGTTGTTGTCTCTACAGGACCATAGCCTTGACTACAAGGTTTTTTCTTTAGCAGTATGACTATATGTCACTGAATTGCTGACTTGAACGGACCAAGTAGAACTGGTAATGATCATGAATTTTTGATCTTCCGTTGATCTTGTATGGTATTGATTTCCACTTAGCAGTGGTTGGTTGGATTTGAGTGGTATGACTCAAATCCTCAGTGCATAAAAATGGTTAAAACAACCATATAGCATAATTATTTTAGGGTCAAATACGAATCACATTGGATGACGCCATGCCTTATTTCTTGTATTGTTTAGTTTATATAAGTCATACATGTTCTTTTTATTCCTTTTAACAATATAAAATGTTCTAATGCTCAGTTGTAACTACTTAAACTACTCAAATAGTATTACCTATTTACTTACTATTCTTTATATACTATGCTTATAATATACGTTGGCAAAGAGTTATAACTCTTGTTGTGATGTTTGGTCTCACTCTATGGGTTTCACAACTTTTTAGGTGGTAGTGGACAAGGAGGTCAAGGTCGTGGTGCAGGTGAAGAGAAGCAGAGTGAACAGTAGATGTCAGAGGTTGGACATGCGACTAGTTAGAGTTTTATAGTAGAAGTCCTATGTGTCATCCCTATACTCTCAAGTCTATGGGGAGATTTTATAGTTTTGTATATTGACACGTAGATTTTGTCTTTATGCCATTTTTGTGTATAAATGGTATGTACATATAAACATGTTGTAAAATGTAACAGATGTAGCTTGACAGCCGGGGAACATGAGATGTAATCTTTTTAGTATATAATTAATACAAATAGCCTAAGTTGAAGGCTTGTTTATGAAATACTTCCACTTAATATAATAAATGCAAACGGTTTAAATTTTCCCTATTTTGTGTTAATATTGTGATTAGTAATAACCCAACACTTTGTATTAAGTAATCTCGCTTTGTGTGGCGAAGGGCGTCATAGTTTGGTTGGTATCAGAACTATAGGTTTGTTGAGTCTACATGGACATAGGATTATGGTTTGAGTATGTTCTAGTGTCCTCTAGTATATCTTATGGTCACTTCTTATGGAAAAGATGAAGAAGAATATAAGAAAAGATGTCTGGGGAACATAAAGAACATGTTGCGGAAAGTGGTGTTGTTGCACAGGGAGGTGGTGCAAGAAATCAAGAATGGGCTGATGATGTGCCCGAGCTGCCTTGAGTCAACCCAGTTGATGTAGTAAATCTTACTTTTAGGGATATGTTTGGATAGCTCATGGATACTGTGTTGCACATTGTGAATAGAATGCTTGTAAACCAACCTAGGGCAACTGTCCTAGGTGTTGAAACCCAAAGTTTTGGAAAGACCATTGAGAGACTTCAACGTCTAGGAGCATTGGAGTATCTGGGTACATCTGATCCAGTTGATGTTAATATGTTGTTGACTTAGTTGGAAAAGACCTTTAGGATCCTTATCTTCCCTAAGGAAGATAAGGTGAAACATGATGTATATCTGCTAAAAGGGAGTGCTGGTCACTGGTGGACCATTGAAGAGGAGAAAAGGATGGGTGTCATGATTACTTGGGAATATTCTGATGGGATTTTGTAAGTCAATCCTTTCCAGAGACTTACTTAAATGAAAAGATTGTATAGTTCGAGAACATCATACAAGTAACTATGTCAATCAGTGCTTATGAAGCTAAGTCTATGGAGCTTCTTAAGTTCTGTCCCTGTATGGAAATAATGGACAAGGAGAGGATTAGGCGCTTTGAGAAGGGTCTAAGTACTGAGTTGTCAACCCCAATGTCATCTTTAGAAAATTGAGAAAGGTTTGAAACTTCCATGGAATCTGTTCGGAGGGGAGAATAATTAGTTATAGAAAAGTGTGGGTCAAAGGCTAAGAAGAGGCATGTACAATACCAAGGACAATCTTCTGGAAGTTCCAAGAAGCCTAGGTACTTTGCACCTCAGTCTCAATAGAGATTAGTGACTCACTGATAGTAGACATAGAGTAGAGGCAGAGGCCATAGTTTTCCACCTACATGAGCTCGTTATGCAATGTTAGTGTCCATGACAGGGTCATTGTGGCCATGGTACACTACTTCAGAAATGGCTTATAACGTCACATTTACAGGCGTGGGTTGTATCCAAGACACTGACACCTAAACCCTACAACGTCGGTTAAATACAAAAATTGACATCTATCTATGAAGAGAGGCCAGAGAAAGGTACTGCTTTTTAGTTAGCATCGGTTCCTCAATAACCAATCGATGCCTAAAATCTACCGCCAAATCCAAATTTTCCAGTGAAAAAAAATTACCTCCAAAATTTAACATACGGCGTCGGTTGTTAACAAATCAACCAATTACTAAAGGTTTTTTGTGAGATAGAAATTTGGCCCACTATTATCGTTGGTTATCTTAAAATAACTTACGCCGATGTGTTTTCACACGCTATACCCACCAAAATTTTCACCCGCCTTTGGCGTCAGTTCTTCTACGTAACCGACGACTGTGGTCATAATTCGAGAACTTCTTTTTTGTCAGCATATGTTGATAGATGTTAGTTTTTCTAGTTGGAACTAACGACTATCATTGAACATAGGTGTCAGTTTTTGTTTGATAACTGAGCCTAAAGTTTTAAGTGTCGGTTGGTTTTAATAACCGACGCCAATTGTTAACTTAATAGCACCCGCACGAGCCAGACTCTTCCGCTTTCTTTGTTTCATTTCCGATTTCAACTGTTTCTTCCTCTGGTGATTCCAACCACCGCTGCTACTCTGTTGTCGTCATTGCCACCACTGGTCTGCTACCCCACTGCCACCGCTTCTCCGCTACTACTGCCCACTGCTACTCACCTACTGCCGCTCGCTGCTTCTCTCCTTTCCTCCTTCACTGCCGACCTGAGATAGCAAGTTATACCCCTCCTTTTCTAAGCTTAACCCCTCCTTATCTACTTGTATACCCCTCCTCCACCGCCAACCTGAGACGTACGAGCGCTCGCCCTCGCCCATGTGGCGCCTAGGTAGCCCAGGCGTTCACCTAGGGTCCCAAACTCAGGTGCCCATGCTAGTTAGACCTCTAGGCGGCCTAGGCAGACTAGGCAGATGCTTGGGCGGAGCCAATGCACGCCTAGGCTGCTGCTAGGTGTTTTTTTTAAATTAAGTTATTTACTTATTTTTGTTTATTTATGTACTAATTTTGTTATTATTTAATCATCTACTTATTTAATATTTTTTATCAACTGATTTAACTTTATTGATCAACTAATATGTATTTATACATCTACTATTTGTATTTAGTTATGGACTGATTCAGGAATTAATTGATCATCTACTGATTTATATTAGTTTATCAACATATTTGTATTTATTCATCTACTTATTTGTATTTTTCTGTCTACTGTTTTTTATTTAGATATCTACTCATTTGAATTTATTTGTGTACTGCTTTTGAAATTATATAATCATCTAGTGATGTAACTTTATCACATGCTCATTATGAACCATTGGATCTAGATCTTAGGGTATCTCTACCGTTCTAACTATGAAATTGGTAACTTGTTTCCTTGTTGAGTATATTGAGAATCCTAATCACCCTTCTTGCTTAATGATGAACTGTAATGCACACACATGACATGCTTGGAATGTAAATGATGAACTTTTCTCTAGATTGCCAATCATGCTTCTAAAGACATCAATAATCACCCTAACTTGAAGAACTAGGATATGAATGATGAAACTAGGATTGTAGGTATAAGAATAACAACACATGTATTTGTTGGCTTAGAAACTCGTCCAAGATTTACTCATTAGGAGTAAATCTTGGAAAGTCCCCGATTTGGGACTATTCTTGAACACCTAATGTCACTTAGGATGTAAGTGTATAATGTGTATTGGGTTTTTGAGAAAATTTCAGTAGCATTTCCCCATTTGTTCTCTTAGTACATATGTACTTGGAGAACAATGAGGAAATGCTACCAAAATTTTCTTGAAAACCCAATACACATTATACACTTACTAGTGAGATTAAGTGTTCAAGAATGGGATAGGTATTACACATTTATTATATATAAGAATAACAACACATGTATTTGTTGGCCTAGAAACCCGCCCAAGATTTACTCATTAGGAGTAAATCTTGGATAGTCCCTAGTTTGGGACTGTTCTTGAACACTTAATCTCACTTAGGATGTTTTAACCATTTATTATATAAAAGACCTTAAATCCTAAAGTTTTAACCATAAATTCTAATCTTTTAACCCTAGACCCTAATCTTGTTCTAATATATACTTGTTTTCTCTATGATCATAGAATGGATAGCTCATGGATGTCCATTCCAAATCGCTGCACCCCAGAGTTTATTTATGGTCTTGATCAGTTTATTAGATTTGCCGAGGAACATAGGAAACAACCTGGAGATATGTTCTATTGTCCATGTAGGCATTGCGGTAACAACTTGAAAGTCAGCACTGGTGATGAAATCAAAAGTCATGCCATCTACAATGGGATTGTACAAGGCTATATAGAATGGCACTGACATGGAGAGATTTCAAACCTGAAATCAGTGGATGTCGATTCCAGTGCTTGTGTGGAAGAAGAAATTGCCTCCAATGTCATAGATGTCAACAAACTAGTTCTAGTAGACATCGTTGATGCGATGCTGCATAGTTGTGGGGTAGAGCACACCGATCCACCTCCCATGTTTAGAAACATTGCGCATGATGCTAAGATACCATTATACACATGTTGTAAGTTTACGAAGCTTAGTGTTGTGTTGAGATTGTATAAGATGAAAGCTAACAAAGATGGAGCGACAAAAGCTTCACGTCATTGTTGTCTTTGTTGAAAGAAATTCTTCCTGGAGGAAACGAGCTGCCAATCTCAACATACCAGTTAAAGAAATTGGTGTGCCCAATGGAATGGAGGCCAAGAAGATACATGCATGCCTGAATGATTGTGTATTATTTCAAAAGGACTATGTGGATTTGAAAGATTGTCTGAAATGTGGTGCATCAAGGTATAAATTGACGACTTCGGGGGAGTCCAAAACTAGTTCTCCTGCTAAGGTGATGTGGTATCTACCTATAATACCACAATTTCAATGCTTGTTTGCCAATCCGATAGATGCGAAGAATTTGAGGTGGCATGCAGATGTTAAGAAAAATAATGATTGGATCCTACGACATGCGTTTGATTCCCCACAGTGGAAGAAGATTGATTTATTGTACCTTGAATTTGGTGAAGAAGTTAGGAATATAAGCCTTGGGCTTTTTAAAGATGGGATGAATCAGTACGGGTCATTGAGTAGCCAACATAGCACTTGGCCAGTTATGATTGTTATATACAATCTTCCCCCTGGTTGTGTATGAAAAATAAGTATGTTATGTTGTAGTTGTTGATATCGGGCCCTATACAACCTAGAAATGATATCGAAATTTATCTTGAACCTCTGATTGATGACTTGAAGAAGCTCTTGGGTGAAGGTGTGATGACCTATGATGATTCACGAAGAGAGACATTTTGTTTGCATGCTATGTTGTTTTGCACTATGAATGACTTTCCAGCATTTGGGAATTTGTCTGGATATAGTGTCAAAGGATCTAAAGTGTGTCCTATATGTGAAGAGAACACTGATTCAATCTGACTAAAACACGGCGGCAAGACTATATATCTTGGTCATCGAAGGTTTTTTCCAAAATTCCATCTGTATCATAGGTTGTGCAAAGCATTCAATGGACTGAATGATGAACGAAGTGCACCTAAACCTATACCAGGGGAGAATGTTTATGATAGAGTAAAAGACATTACCAATGAATTTGGTAAAAGATCACAATGTAAAATGGCCACATTGAGTGAAAAATCTTTATTCAAGAAGAAGTCAATATTTTGGGATCGTCCTTATTGGAGTTCTTTGGCAGTCAGGCATTATATCGATGTCATGCACATTGAGAAAAATGTATGTGATAACGTCATCGGTACTTTGTCGAATATATCAGGTAAGACTAAAGACGAGATAAAATCCAGAATGGACCTACATGAAATGGTAATAATGACATAATTAATAGAAGTAGTTAGTAGAGATCAGACAACTTACTTACTTCCCGCTTGTTACACATTGTCTAGAAAGGAGAAGAAAGCTTATTGTGAATGCTTGGTAAATGTTAAGGTGCCAAAGGGTTACTCATCCAACATTCCTAGATCGGTATCAATGAAAGATCTGAAGTTGATAGGTCTTAAATCTCAGGATTGTCACATTCTAATGCAACAAATATTGCTCGTGGAAATTCGATCTATATTGCTGAAGCATGTAAGGTTTGCAATTACCAGACTTTGTTTCTTTTTCAACAGTATGTGCAGCAACGTTATTGACCCTGATACTCTCGATAAATTGCAAAGAGAAGTGGTTGTTACCCTATGTCAGCTTGAGATGTATTTTCCTCCTTCGTTTTTTGGTATCATGGTACATCTTGTTGTCCACTTGACTAGGGAAGTGAAAATGTTGGGACCAATTTTCTTGCATTAGATGTATCCCTTTGAACGATACATGAGCATTTTTAAAGGTGATGTTCGAAACTGTTATCGACCTGAAGGGAGTATTATTGAGGGTTATGTGGCGAGAGAAATTATGGATTTTTGCAATGACTTTCTGAGTGGTAATGATGGTCCTCTTAATGAGAAGAATATTGAGGAGCATTTTGGCAAAGGAATTTTGGGATCACGAATTAAATTAATCAGCCATGAGCAGTTGAAACTAGGTCACTTGTATATTTTACACAACATCGATGAAGTGAGTGTTTATATCGAGGAACATACCAATTTCATCAAGACACAATATCCTCGAGCCAATTCAATGTGGCTTGCTAGAGAGCATAACAAGACATTTATTAAGTGGTTTGAAGATAAAGTCTTACATCAACTATCTCAAACACCAGATAATAAGACTGAAACTATCAAATGTCTCGCCTTTAAACTAAAATTGAATGTTATGTCTTATGAAGGTTTTGACATAAAGGGATTCTCATATTACACAAAACGTCAAGATGATAAGAGTGTCATCCAAAATAGTGGGGTCACCCTTCAAGCGTCTTCATTGTTTTTTGCAAGTGATAAGGATAAGAGTCCACTTGAAGCTAAAATGTCATATTATGATGCCATTGAAGACATATGGGAGTTTGACTACATAGATTTTGGAATTCCGCTCCTAAAATGTAATTGGGTTGACAACACCAAAGCGGTTATTGTGGATGAATTGGGTTTCACATTAGTGAACTTTGAAAAGATTGGCAAGAAGGGTGAACCATTCATATTGGCATCACATGCAAAACAAGTATTTTATATCGATGATCCTGCAAATGATAAATGGTCAGTTGTTCTACATGGTAAAAGATAGGTCATTGAAGATCCTATAGATGAAGAACAATACTATGATAAGTATGATGAATCTAGTCCATTCTCAGTTGGGCTACCAACACAACCAAATATTGAAGCTAATGATGTCTCGTATGTGCGTGGAGATCACAATGAAGGATTGTTAATTGATAAAAGATCGCAATATTAGAGGCATGCATATTTATATTTTGTATATGTTTTATTTTTCTAAATGTGAACTTTACAATGTGAATGTGAACTTTACCATGTGAATTACTTTACAATGTGAATGTAAACTTTATAATGTGAACTTTACAATGTAAATTACTTTACAATGTGAACTTTACAATCTGAATGTGAACTTTCAGATGGCTGAGCATTCATATGATGATCGTGTTGATGATTATCATGAGGGTGAGAACATAAATGCACTACCTCACAATGTAAGTTTTAAAAATATATCCCACCTCACATTTATAGTTATATCCTATAAGTGTGTTTATATTTGTCAAATTTTAGGTTGGTGATGTACCCCTTGAAGAAATTGGGGCACTGGATGAGCAGCAAAAGAAAAATTGAGAAAGTGAGGGGCATCATAATGATGAACAAGTTACTACAGAAAAATACCTTGTTTTATATACGGTGATCTTGTTTCTTATATACTAATGCATATGTAATACATGTTTTGCAGCCACTTACACATGATATGTATATATTTTTCATTTCTCCATGTGGGATTTTTGATTTCATCTTTGATTAGTCTTGTAGTTAAAAACCCTAGGTTAGTTACTTCATACTGCTATGATGTTTTTAAATATTTTGGTAAAAACAAGAAGATGATGATAAGAGCTCAATTCAATGTCGGGTAAGCTTACTTTGCTTATAATTTAGACTTAAGAAAATTACATTTTTATTATGACTTTTGAGTTACTAATTTATAACTTTCTTTCCTCTAGTGGTAAGCATTGGGAGTTATTAGTTATTGTCCCCGAGACATTCACTGTCTATTATCTAGATCCTATGGGGAAGGAATTAAATATATATGGATACGCTATGAAAAGGCCATTATTCCCGAGATAAATGTTTTATATTTTTATATCCGTTAACATCTGTTATTACATTACTATTTAATTATGCAATTTAATATGTTACATTAACATGTAGGGCTTTACAAGAGTACGCCAAAGCTAGAGGAAAGGTCCCTAAGAAAAAGAACCAGCCACTAACTTGGCAGAATATGAAAGTAATTTCCCGACTCCGATGCATATATTATTTATGTGAACTGTGCTTATATGTATTTCTGAATATTTTGTATGTTTCAATTTATAGTGTTCTATACAAGACAATGGCTGGGCATGTGGATACTATGTGATGCGATTTATGAGCATAATTATGGAACATGCCGCAATAGAAAATGATACCATACATTAGGTATTATATGTAGTCTCACTAGATAATACAAAATATATCAATCTTATTATATATTATTAATTGTATATATACATCATTCTCTTTGCAGGTGTTTAAAACTAACTTCACTACAGGTGAAAAGTTATTAGATGTACATACTCCCTATACGATGGATGAGTTAAATGATGTCATAGAACAATGGGCAGAAGCCCTACAAGTAGTGGGAATTTTTAAATATAATTAGGATAATGACAATGATGAATAAAGAATGATATTTCTAAACTTTGTTCTCATAATTATTTTTGTGTGAATGTGAATGACTTTTTATGAATTGACATATGCGTGAATGTGAAGATGATCAATACATGAATGTTTCTACATGTGTTTGAATGTGAAAAGAGATCAAATAAATGGAACTGTAGGTTGCTAAATGTGTGTGAAAATGGAGGAAATTTGAAATGGAACTACTAGTTTCTACATGTGTGTGATGAAAAATAATATGAATTATATGTGCATATACATGTGTGTGAATCACATGATAAATATATAATATTGTCTATCATGTTAATTTTATAGGTTTGTGACCTGTTGTTGGCTGATATCAATGGATGATGTAAACCTGCAGTTCAGAACTAAACTGCAATTTTGCATCCTGCTGACCATCCATACAGCAGGCCTGCAAATTGATAAAAAAAATCAGAACATAGGCGTCAGATATTTGAGTAAAACCGACAACAAAACACATAAGCATCAGTTGTTAGTGTAAAATCGATGTCTTTATCCCCTTCTGGAATCGGTTATCTGTGAAACTGATGCACGGCCATGGTGGCAGGGGATATGACGTCAGTTATTAGTATAAAAACCGACGTCGATGGTGTCAGTTATTAGTAGATTCTGGCCAGGTACCACGGTCGTGATGGGTAGCACGGCCACTGTGGTTGTGGATATGATGTTGGTTACCTATATAAAGCTGACGTTGTTGGTTAGAAGAACTAGATTTGACTAACTAATTTCGTTGTCCCCGGCAACAGTGCCAGATTTTGACGTGATATTTTGAATGCACTAACAAACTCACTTGGGGTTAGAATCGTCGAGCTTTTACCAAAACCAAAGTGCAATAATACCACCCGCAAGCAGATGAGTCTTATCGCAGTATTGTTAAGGATTGAACCCAAAGGACAACATTTTTAAGAATCTTTGTCAGTCTAGTCTAGTTCGAGTTAAGGCTAATATTTAGAACGATTTGTTGACTTGAGGTTAATTAAACTAATAGTAAGAAAGTAAAAACTAAATTAAAGTTGGATCTAGATCAATGATATAGAATCAGTGGGATAGTATTGAGTTTCACCACTGCTACACACGCAAACACATTCAATCACAAACAAACCATGCAAGATATATCAATCCAACTGGAGTTTCCGCAGAACCCACCGTTAGCGCGTTAGGTTCGCATAAACATCACCTTAGGCATCAGATGTCTCGTCACCAACCGGATCATTTACTTACGACTCTGAAGAAATCCCATTCTATTTCTAGTTTGGGAGTCCGCCACATTAATCAATAAGCAAGGAGGTGATAGATCTACGAACTAACATCGACGATAAACAAAGAAGATACAAAATCCAACTAAAGTTGTGGTCCTCCCTGAGGGATGTTTAGACCATAGAAGCATCACCAAAGGCTAGATGTCCCGTCCCCTCACGGATCATACACTTATGACCTCAAGGAATCTTATCAGAAGTTCTCGTCAAAGAGTCAAACTTTGTAAACCACCATTCTATCCCACATATAGAAAAATTTTGCAATATAGGAGAGAACAAGATGAAAGCAAGTAGATAATCAACTACAAACATACCAACTAATAACAAAATGGAAAGATAAATACATTACCATGGAGTGTTTAATAAAAGAACATGAATTGCATGGGCAGCGGGGCTAGTCCCCACACCCCAGCAAAAAGGTACTACTCACTCATGATGCAAGAAACAAGAAGAATGAGAAAGAGAGAGAAATCAACCATGAACTCAGTGCAGAAGGTAGTCGCAGCTCGATGAAGAAGATACGGCCTTCTACGTCATGTCGGAGCAATTTGAACATGAACGGGAGTTTCCAAGATAGACTGGATAGTCTCCCTTACACCATTTTCCTTCTCTCTTCAGCTTCCTTGGTTGCAACACAAGCAGTAGGAGGAATGAAACTGGCGTGGATGACACTGGATTTGGATCAGACCTGTGTACAAGAAGCCTGTCGGCGTCCCGGAACCGATTTCCAAGTGAGGACCCTTGGGGTCCTATTGATAGGCCCAAGACTACCCGCAAACGGTCTTGTATTAAAAGAATCCAAATGGTCTGGAGATACTTTTGCCCAAACAGTTTCACTTAGTTTAGCCCAAACGGTCTGTAGAATCTAACCAAATGGTCTTGCATAACTTGGGCAAACGATCTATAAACCATATAAGACCAAATGGTCTTGATCAGCAAATGGTTTAGAAACCGCACGAGACCAAACGGTCTCACAGACCATTAGCTTTTCTCAAACGATCTTGTGCAAACGATCTTCAGGCAGGAATATCAAACGGTCTTGGTGTTCATTCGGTTTGGAAACCGATAGAACTCCAAATGGTTTTTAGGGAAACTAAAAGACCAAACGGTCTCTGAGATAGCTTCCTCCAAATGGTCTGTAGACAGTTTGTTATCAAACGGTCTTGTGATTGGTACCAAACAGTTTTGACTGCTCGATTGACTGAACGATCTGGGACCGTTTGGCTGGTGGTGGCGGTGTGGCAGTGCAGCGGATGGTGGTGGTGTTACTGCTGGCATGCATCAGGTTGTCGTGCCGATGGTGGTGGGAAGAGGCATTGCAGCTGTTGTGTGTGTAGAGGAAGGTAGCAAGGGCGCGGTGACTGTTGCATCTGTATGTGTGATAGAGTCGGAGTTTCTACTTGACAGGGTGGAGCTCTAGGAATTAGGTGCCTCCGGAATCGAAGAAAAGAAAGGTGCTACTCGGCGGAGGTGCAGATGTAGACGGCAATGCACCATGGTCGTGGCAAGGCACCACACTCGTGGTGACGCCACTGTCCCACGGCCGTGCCGCCTTGCACGGGCATGGTCGGTGAGTGATTTGGCCCTAATGGCATTGAGCCACGGTCATGGCGTGACACCACCGTCGTGGTGAGGTAGCGGTCACGCGGCCGTGTTGCCTCGCATGGGCATGGTGGGTGAGAGGGGGTCGATGTAGGTATGGTGCCACGGTCATGGTTCGACGACCACGGTCGTGGTGAGTGAGATCTTAGGTGGTTGGGCATGATCTACCACGGTCGTTTTGAGCAACCACGATCGTGGTCTAAGCTATGCTTCGAGATCTTGACTTCATGCACTGCTCGATCCCTTGTGGCTGAGTTTTGCCTCCAATCAGTCTCTGTTGGTCTATCAATTTTGAGACCGAATGGGCTCAAATGGTCTTGAGACCGAATGGGCTCAAACGGTCTTGGGACCGAATGGGTTCAAACGGTCTTGGGACCGAATGGGCTCAAACGGTCTTGGGACCGAATGGATGGATTCACTTGGTTAGATCGATTGGATAGAACCAAGGATGAGTGAGGATGGGCCCCAGCTTATTGTTCATCTTTATCAAGACATGCATTAAGTCAACATAAATTTAGTTAAGACCTTGATAATCGAATCAATTAAGTAGTTTTGCACATTATGATTCATATTGATATTTAATGAGTGAAATAGTATATATAGGGTTGAATTTGTCCCAAGGTTATAATTGAATTCCATGATGAATATGCATTCATCAAAATACCCCGAACTTAAACATTGCTCGTCGTCGAGTAACACAAAATCTGACTCAATTGCCAAATGAATACTTTCAATTCATGTGATTACTTCATCTTCACATCACAAATATTTTCTTTCTGCTCAATATGACTCAGTATCTCAACCTCCTGAGACCACTAAACACATCTTACCATATCTTTATTCCTGAGTTCATTTTCCAAAATCATTTGCTCCTCACTTTTTCCAACAGCAAGCATGTCAAAGAGTTTTGTAAGAGTCTAG